>SNQJ01S0035309.1:0-39695 GCA_010110895.2 Picea sitchensis
CTTTTCTCACTTCCACACTTAACCATTTTCCATCTTCCATGACATCACATCACCATTTCCCAGTCACATTTATTTCCTTCCACCACGTCAACTGCCACTTGTGTGAACATAATACCATTATTAAAGTGGTGAAGATTTTGTAAATCTTTGTAATAAATTCTAAATATTACCGTGCAAGTTAGAAACTTTGAAATAAGAGCTATGGTGATTAATAATCAAGTAAATACATTGTAAAATTAATAAAGGATTAATATGTCATCCTGTAAAAAGGTTATATTGACAGTAGCACCACCTATTCATAAGAATATAAAGTAGTGTAAATTATGTCAAGTAGGAGAAAGGATTTGTATTATGGAGACACACTTAACAATCTTGAATGTGAATACCACAAGTTCCAGTGGTCACAAGATTACAAGTGGTACAATGATCTTCCTCCTACCGAGAAGGAAACAAACTAGGTTCGGAGCTCATGCATAGCACTGGTTGGATGTGTAACTGAGGTGAATTTTTTTAAAGAGCTAGTTGTTTGGTGCACAAACAAAATTGATATACATAAAGAAGGATAATTCAAGTTTAGGGGAAGAATCCCATCTCCTTGGCTCCTTCATTTTTCACGATAATGCTATGACTCCCAAAACCCACCACGTAGTTAAATAACAAGGAATCCAATGAGTTTCTTAAGGAACACATAGGAGGAGCATATATCCTCGAGAAATATTTGGCCAACCCAAGAGCTAATACCAATGCCGCTAAGATCGAGATAAGTTATTTAAAATAACCCTACAAAGAATTTTCCTTGTTGTTTTCCTGTATAATTGGGTTGGCATCCATGACCTCTATGCCAAAAAATGTTGTTTATATTATTCACTTTCTTGTGCATGAGGACACCTTGATTGATTGGGGCCAAATTATTTCAAATAAAATTTCATTTCAAATGGGTGGTTTGAAAAGAACTTGAAAATTCTATATGACTTCTTATTTGATATTTTCCATAGCCTACTTCCACATATTCAAAGACTTGCGGAGGGAAAGGAGTGTTGATTTCAAGGTGGAACCAATCTTTGTCTAGTATCCAACCTTATGGAGACACGAGGCTCAATACAATTTCTACCTGGTTCACAACAGTTTTATTTTTGAAATCAAAAAATTGATATTTAGTCCTAACACATAAATATTGTCACTAGAGGTTACCTCCTTTCTCACAAACAAAGGAATTTTTGAGACTGTAGAGGATTTCAATGTTATAATATTATTCAGATTTCAAGAGAAACCCTTTTTTATCCCCTTCTATGTATATGATAGCCACTTGGTCATCAAAGTGTGCAGATAGTACAAGTATTGGGCAGACTTCTTTAATGGGAAAAGGAAGAAGAAGATCATTCCATTTCCTTGGAGAGTTGGAGAAGTTGTTGTCAAGCATATTTCTTACTTAGATGAATTTGCAGGTCAATTTGACCAACTTGGTTTAAAATAATCTAAATGCATTGAGGGTTTCGACCCTAATGACCTATTTTCTACACACATGTCCCTGGTGAGATATTCTTCTTATTTATGTAAATATGAACAATTTAAGGAAGGAGGAGGAGACAATCAAAACCTCCCCGAGACCTAAGTTAATGAATCCATGAATGGTATCAAAGAGTTAGATAAAAAAAATGAGAGTTACAGACAAAATGGCAGAGAAGTGACAAATAAACACCCACATTCACCCAATGCTTCACAGAGAATTACTCCTGCTAAAACAAAACTAAGAAGTAGTGATCTAGAAACAAGAAAAACATCTACCGAAAATTCAAATGATGGTGGTGACAAAGAACCTACAAAGAAAAATCCCATGTTGTACATACTTCTGCGAAAACAAAGAGAGAGAATAAAAAAACGGGACCGAAAATACATGAAATTGAGGAGAGTCCCTAAGCTATGGATATAGATGAAGTTATCAAAGAACCGAACTGGTTAGAACAAGGACTGTCGAAAACTAAGGAAATTGTTGAAGCTCTGGTTACCCAAGAACTAGAGATATTTGAAAAATAATATGTCACACTTCACTACACGACCTACCAAAAACATTCCAAAAAATGGTTAATAGAGAAGGCTAACATGGGAAATAAGAATTTTTTTGAAAATGGAAATCATAAATTGATTTAAGTGGAGTTGTGCCCTAAAACATTACACAGTTTAACTAGGCAACTAGGGAAGCACTAAAAGAATTTGTTTTTTATATTGAGAGAGAAAATTTAGTTCTAAAAGAAAAAATAAATGAATTAGAGAAAGATATAATTCTAAAACCATTGTTTGTTGAGCCATTAACTGCAATTCAACCAACACTTACCATTGAGGACATCCCAAAAAGGAGCAATAAGTTGAAAGGTTCCCCCAGTTTGTTGTGGGTTGTGAGCAAATATGTCGGATATGGAATTAAAAAAAATAGACCTAATCCATGAAGTATGGGACCTTGCACATAATTCAACGAGGATTATGCATTTTAGAGAATATCTCCAAAAAGATCAAGCTAATGATGAAGGTTTTTACAAGGAGGCTAGGGAATGTTTGCAACAAAAGTTTCAATTCTAAGTGACACCCACATAAGAGAATATAACCTTCCCTATAGTATATGAATGAAGCATATCAATGCTTGTTGGTTGAAAAGGATTAAATTTTAAGAGAAATGTTGTTTGAGTTAGAATATGTGAAAATCAAAACATGTGACCTTTTTCTAAAACTTGTTGATCTTACAAAGGAAATTGACGACGCAAATTTATTAATGGATACCATACTTATGTCTAAAGATAAACTATTGGATCAACTTGAAGCATTAAAATTTTCATGGGTGAGTGATTTTATGGAATCAATATAATTCTCCAAAGATGAGGTTGAAAGGTGACTTGTCTGATACATTAAAAAGAATGATGGTATCGAGGACACGTTGCACCAATTAAGTATTGACTTAACAAAAATGGAGAATGAACTATTTGAGATAAAAACCAAGCACAAAATAACAATTGCTTCAATGAGGGAGTAAATAGAAGAATGGTTAAGAAAATCCTTGGTTAAGATCACCAAGATAGATCAACATGAAACAATTACAGTGGTTATGACACCTCCAACACTACAACTACCATCTACAAAAGAAGCCTCAACAAGCAAGTAAAAGGTTCGAAGATTTCCATTGCAATAAGTCAAGTAGCAACCTTATTCTTTCCCTTGTCATCTTTCTTCTTTAGTCATTTGTCATTTCACCTTTTTTGTTCCCAGTAACCCGTGAAACCTTATGTTGACCCTTGATTGTTTCTCTTTTGTCTTCCAGGTCTCTCTTTCATTTTATGGTCTGTGGGAGCCCCATCCCACTCCTCTTTGAAGGGAAAATAAAATTTATTTTATTTGTAACCTAAGAAAATACTCTTTATTTATTTGAATACATCTATTGTTTTTTGAGGTTCCCAGAGAACTATTTTGGGACTTAACATTATTGATTTCTCAAGACTTTGAATTTAAGAATGAGATTTCATATGTGTTTCTATCAAAAACTTTGTTGTGTTTAATGAAATGATCATTTAGAGTTCTCTGTTATATGTGATCCATACTTTCCTTTCCCTTTTGTTGAATATTGTTTCCTACTTTGATGAATGTTGGGATGCAAATGTCATCCTATTTTACTATATACTCTTTGGTTTATAAATCTTGTAACATAGTCTAGATATTTGTTTTTTACAAGATACCTTGTCCTTTCCCAAGTATTCTATGCATGTAAAATATATTTCAAGAATAATCTTGGTCCTCTCTGAGGCCTTTTTATGTTCTTGTATGTTATTTGAAATAGAGGAATACCACCTCTATAAAAACACAGGAGGATTTATCCTCATGAGGTTGACTTAAATACCGTAAGATAGTCTTTTAGATCAACATTTTTGGCGACCATATTGGGGAACCAAACAAAAGGTTGGTTTCATTGATCATAAATTATTAACTCTACCTGAACCCAACCAACCTCAAAAACGAATTGGATTCAGAGATCAAAGAATTATCTTGCACTGGTTGTATGACACAACGATTACAACAACATGAATTCGTGTTGAACTTGAAAGAACTTGGGAAGTTCTTTCACAAGAGGAAGAAAGATAAATATCCCTAAGACAAAGAAGAGATTTGAAAATACAAGAAAATATGAAATCATATAAGGGTCCATTAACAAGAATTAAAATTAATAATCTTGTAACTGACAAAGTTGCCCAAGGTTCAAGATCTGAAACAAGTGAGATACCAATCATAGGTGACCAAGAAGAATAAAAAAAAAAAAATCCTAATGCAGAAAGAGAAAGGAATGATAGACAAAGAAACCCAAGAAGAAGGGCTAGGCCCATCCCACTTAATTTATATGGAGAATAAAACACATTGCCAACCCTACCTCAAGGAGTTTTACTTGTCTTTTGACGTGATGGGATTATGGATCCAAAATACATATGGAACAATTTCTAAGTGTCTTTGATATTCATTTGATTGAACATGATTATGTAATGATCATAGTCTTTCTGCAAACTTTGATAGGTCCGGCCTATGAATGGTATCTTTCCTTCCTAGCTCAATCAATTGGTTCATTTGATGATTTAGAAAGTATGTTCATGACTATGTATGCACAACCTATTGCATATCATACTCTTCTCACTCGGTTTACCAAAAACCATATCAAAAAAGGAGAAATAATAAGGGACTTTAATTTACAATTCTTTAAGACATTGAATCAAATCCCAAAATCCCAACACCCAAATGATCCTACCATATTAATATTTTATAAGAATTCCATTCCTTCAAATGTGAATTATGCAATCAAAGCTTAAAAAATAAATCATTTGAATGAAGCAATCCAAAAGGAAATAGAAATGGAAGAATACATGTTAGAGACCAATGTTCATCCTGAGATTATTCCTAGAAAAGTGCAAATAAAAATCACTAATTTATCAATATCATCTCAAGGACCAACTACTTCCAGAAGTTCTGAAAATTAAGCAATTGGTAGAGGAAATTTTCAAGGTGTTCCCCCTAATGCGAGAGATGATCATGGAGCTTCCCAAGAAATGAGACACAAAATAGAGATGGCTCAGATGAGTAGAACAATTAGAAAAATGCAAAATGAGATAACTCGATTCAAGAGGGGTGAGAATCTTATTCCACCAAATGAAAATATGATAACTCCATTACACGATCAAAGAATAAGAAATTATAGAATTGAAGAACATAGACCAATATCACCTAGAGTTACAAATCCTAATGTTGTTTTGCTAGAAGAAATCGTAGAAGAAGAAAATTTTGAAAATTTTGATCAAGGAACATATGCTAACCAAGATGAAGTTTTAGAGTCAGTACAAATGGATGAAGTTCCATCATACTTTTATATTTTTGATAAACAAGAGGATCCTAATTTTTCACAAGACAATGTTGTTCAGACCAGAACACAAGTAAATAAATTCAAGACAAGGGAACAACCTGAAAAAGAAAAAGAAAAAGCAAATGCTCCAGAAACAACAAAACAACAACCAATTGCTAATCAAATGAAGACTCCACTACAAATGAATTATAACCTAGTTGATGAATTAACTAAGATACAAATTACTTTACCATTCATGGAGGTAGTCAAGATACCCCAACAAAGAGAAAATCTATTGAAAATAATGGATGATACAAATTCAAGAATATAAGCAGTCGCAATGAATACAAGGTAACAACAAAATATAACATCAGTAAGGTCGAGGGGCAAATTCCTGCCATTTTATATATCAATAGAAAATCATGATTTCACGTTACACAATTGTTTGGTGGATAGTAGAGCCACTAACAATATCATGCCACTATCAGTGATGGAAGCTCTTGGAATGGAATGCACAAAATACTATGAAACTGGAGAAAACATAAATGCCATTGATTCAAGAAAAGTCCCAACTTATGGAGAAATTAAATATTTATGTGCATGTGTAAGTGCAACACCTCATATTACAACAATCTTTACTATAATAGTGATTTATTTGCCTCTACCATATGGTGTTGTCTTGGGAAGATATTGGTGTTCATTAATTAGAGGATATATAATGAATGATAGAAGTTGCAAGATGCTTCCAAATAAAGATGGGACTATGATCAAATTTCCTAGAGAGCACAAAAATACAGTATCATTTAAAAAAAAATGAGGTAATGTAAATTTATGTTGATGATGAAATTGGAAATTATGTTGTTTTTAGTGCATAAAAAATAAATTCGCTCAAGCAAGATGAAGAAAATGATTTCCAAGGTTTTTGGAAAATGTCATTTGATGGTGCTTGTTCTAAGTTTGAAAATGGAGCTACCATTGTTTTTAAAAGTCCTCAATTTGGTATCTATCCATATGCTATCAGATTATAGTTCCCTTGTACCAATAATGAAGCTAAATGTGAAGCATTTATTCAAGGAATGATTATTTCCCTTCAATTGAAAGTAGAAAATTTCGTGGTGACTGGTGATTGAGAGTTGGTTATGAGTCATATCACAAAGTATACAATCAAGAAAGAAAAATTGAAACATTATGTAAGAAGAGTATTTGAACTCATGGATTATTTTAACTCTTTCAATATCTCTTTCATCCTTTGAGAAAATAATCAAAAACTTGATTCGTTGGCAGTAGTTGCTTCTCTTTTCAAATTAGATAATTTACAAAATCAAAGTAATTTTCATGTCAAGACAATTTTTCGACCTTCAATACCTGATAATCAAGAGTATTGACAATTTTTTGAAAATGATGAACATATTGAAAACTTCCTCACTGATAATGAATCAATATTATTAGATGATTCATAAGAGAGCCAAGATCCTCAGAAGGAAATTTGTGATCAGAATATTGTACTAACTCGTAAGAATTATGTTAGTTTGGAATCTCTTTTTACAAGAGATTATCAAATGAATATTCTAAACTCAAAAGGAGAACTATCTATTAGGAAGGTTCAAGAGACAAAAAAAGTCAACATTGGTACACCTGATTCTCCAAAATATATAAATCTTGGTACTAGTTGCATCATTGAAGAAATTGACCAATATTTGTAGTTGTTCAAAGAATTTCAGGACATCTTTGCTTGGAGTTATGATGATTTAAAAGAATATGAAAAATCTATCATACAACATGTTATACCACTCAAAGAGGGATCAAAACATTTTAAGCAAAAAATGAGAATGATGAATCCCAAGATAAAGCCTCTAGTGAAGATAGAACTAGAAAAATTGAAAAAATATGGTATAGTTTTTTCTATTAGACACTCGAAATGGATTTCAAATCCCATGGTAGTAAGAAAGAAGACTTGGTAGTAGTAATATAATTTGTCTTTGTGTTGATTTCAGAGATATCAATCGAGAAAGAATTAAATACAACTATCCACTCCCTAATATGGAGATTTTGTTGTAGCAGGTCACAAGTTCTGCATTGATGTCTATGTTGGATAGATTTTCTGGATATAATCTAGTTCTTGTAGTTGAGGAAAACCGACCAAAAAAATACATTCATAACACCATGGGGAACGTATAATTATATTTAAATTCCATTTGGATTAAAGAATGCAGGTGAAAAATTCCAAAGAGTGATGGACCATGGTTTCAAAGATCTAATTGGAAAATTTATGGCATAGATGATTTGACAGTTCATTAATAACTAAGAGAAAGACATATCAAGCATCTCTTACAAGTATTTGGAAGATGCAAAATGTATGGAATAACTTCGAATCCCAAAAATTATTTGTTTTCCATATCAGAAGAAAATCTCTTAGGTCATATTGTGATCAAATAAGGAATATACATTGATCCAAGGAAGTTTAATGCAATAAATGACCTAAATCCACATACATCAAGAAAATGAGTACAATATTTCTTTGGAAAAATAAACTTTGATCGAAGGTTTGTTCCATATTATTCTACAATTGTCAATCCAATTAATAAAACTATTGAAGAAGGATAAAAAATTTGATTGGACACGAGACATTAAAAAAGATTTCACATAAATCAAACATGCCATTACTACTTCCCATGTTCTTTCCAGCCTTGAATTTGATAAAGAATTTATATTATCCTTGTTTTCTTCAGAGGAAACCATTGCCTCCATCCTTACTCAGAAAAATGAAAAAGAATAAGAACTTCCAATTGCCTTTATGAGTAAGACCTTGCATGATTATGAACTAAATTACTAAATAATTGAAAAACAACGTCTTTAAATGGTTAAAGAAATAGATCATTTTAGGACCTACATCTTGTCAACTCACGTCATTGCTTATGTTCCACATTCACCAGTAAAGATGTTTATTAATCAACAACTCAAAGAGGGTAGATGAGAAAACTTTTTATCAAATCTTTAAGAATATGATTTGGAGATTAAACCTTTGAAATTTGTTAATGGGTAGGGATTGTGTAAATTCATGACTGGAATTTAAGCTGTGAGCATCTCTCCTCCAAATGCATTTGACGTTTTACTACCAAGAACAAGTTTAGAAACATCAAAGTGTTATAAGGATGTTTGTTTCTATCTGAAATCTGGCCAATTCCACCCTGAAATTTCTTCCAAAGAAAGGAGAACCTTGAAGATGAAAACTAATCAATATATGTTGGTCTCAGGAGTTCTTTTCTGGAGGAATTTTTATGGGATTATATTAAGGTGTTTATATTTATTAAAGTCTAGAGAAATGCTTCAAGAATTTAGTAGTGAGGTTTGTGGTGAATTTTTTTTTCCAGTTGTGACTGCTCACAAAATCATTCGGGCTAGTTATTATTGGAAAACTATATTTCAATATTCTTATGAAACAATTCAATTTTTTAAAGATGTTTATTAATCAACAACTCAAAGAGGGTAGATGAGAAAACTTTTTATCAAATCTTTTTGGGTAGAACATGGACTTTGGAGATTAAACCTTGAAATTTTATTAATGGGTAGGATTGTGTAAATTCATGACTGGAATTTAAGTTGTGAGCATCTCTCCTCCAAATGCATTTGATGTTTTACTACCAAGAACAAGTTTAGAAACATCAAAGTGTTATAAGGATGTTTGTTTCTATCTGAAATCTGGCCAATTCCACCCTGAAATTTCTTCCAAAGAAAGGAGAACCTTGAAGATGAAAACTAATCAATATATGTTGGTCTCAGGAGTTCTTTTCTGGAGGAATTTTTATGGGATTATATTAAGGTGTTTATATTTATTAAAGTCTAGAGAAATGCTTCAAGAATTTAGTAGTGAGGTTTGTGGTGAATTTTTTTTTCCAGTTGTGACTGCTCACAAAATCATTCGGGCTAGTTATTATTGGAAAACTATACTTCAATATTCTTATGAAACAATCAATTTTTTTCCATGTCAAACATTTTCGTGAAAAAATGAAGAGAGATGAAATGCCATTACAGTCCATAAAAATAGAGAAACCATTTTCACAATGGGGCCAAGATGTGATTGGTCCAATAAATCCAAAGTCGAGTAAAGGTCATTCTTATATTTTCATTGCAATTGATTATTTTTCCAAGTGGAAAGAAGTTGTTGCTTTAAGAAATGTTGACTCATAACAATTGATCTTTTTCTTAAAAGAAAATATCTTGTCCAGACTTGGTGTACTAGAAAAGTTCATAACAGATAATGTCTCAATCTTCATCATGTCAAAGTTTACAATTTTTTGTGGAGAATATGGAATCATCATGGGGCAATCATCTAACTATTACCCATAAGGAAATGGTTTGGCTAAGTCAACAAACAAAACATTAATTCAAATTCTTAAAAAGACAATTGAAGCCAATCATAAAATCTAGTATAAGAAATTGATAGATGCACTATGGGAAAGTTGTCTTACTCCAAAGGATAGTAGTGGACATTCCCCATATACCTTAATATATGGAAGAGAAGCAATATTACCATTACATTTGGAATTGAATGTCTTGTATCTTACTAGAAACAATGAAGATACAAAGAACAATCATCAATGCAAAAAAGATATCATGAACTTTTGCAACTTGAAGAAAAAAAGAGAAAAATCAATAGTGGCAATGAACAAAAGACAACAAGTAGTTAAACGATATTTTGACAAGAGTGCTACCTCAAAGGATTTCCAAAAGTATCAATTGGTTCTGTTGTGGAAAAAATGAAAGATAAACCACATTTTCATATGAAGTTTGAAGCTCTATGGATTGGTCCATATCAGATTGAGAAAGTCATTGGTTAAAACTAGTACTTATTGAAGGATATGAAAGGAACGATCCAACCATTTCCTATAAATGGGAAATATCTTAAAAACGTATTTTGTTAAATTCCTCAACCAAAATATGTACATAGTTTTACCTCTACTCCTTTGTATATTCTTTATTAGTCTATATTTCTTTCCCTTTTTCCTTTTTGTCTTCTTTTTCGACTCCATTTTCCCAATGGAAGAATATTCTGGATTATTAGCAACCCATAGGGGGGCACTATCCCACAGTTGGAGCCCAATGTTGATCTATATTTGTTAATCAATGTTAGTACATACATATTCATCCTTAGTATTTTCCCCTTGTATTTATTTTTTCCTCGTATTTTCTTTACTTAATTGCTTTTCTCTTTCAAATGTGGGTTGTAGATCAAGCTACCATCAAACCCCTAGGTACACAAACCTGCAAACCCGTGTATCTTTACTTAGTCACATTCTCTCTTCTTGCAATCTCAATACTTAGTCGTCTTTATGCATTGCAGGAGACCAACCCATTGTTTTCCCACAAATACTCATGTTCTATGTCCCACTGTCACACAACACTCAAAATGACCCTTCTACCTTTGTGTCCTCCAAATTGCACCCTTTTCCTTTTTTTTACTTAGTTGTTTCTTTTGAATGCAGATGTGTGAAAACTTTCCTCTCCACTTAATTTTACCCTCACATCTCGTGTCCCACAATCCCGTGTTCTACAAAACAACCCATTCACTTTCACAACCCGCATAATGTCATCTTCGCATACTTAATCTATTTTCTGATTGTGGATATGGGAGTCATCCCTTCTTACCTTTTTCATTTCCTATGTCTTGTGTCTTACATCCTGCAATCTTGCATTCATCATATTTCATTCTCCATTCTCGTTTTCACACTTCCATACTTAACCATTTTCCATCTTATACGACATCAAATCACCATTTCATGATCGCATTTATTTCCCCCCACCATGTCCGCCACTACTTGTGTAAAGATAATATCACTATTAAAGTGGAAAAGATTTGGTAAAGCTTTGTAATAACATCTAAATCTGACCATGCAAGTCAAAAACTTTGAAATAAGAGCTATGGTGGTTAATAATCAAGGCAATATGTGGTAAATTTAATACAGGATTAATATGCCATGTTGTAAAAAATATGCATTGACAGTAATTCCATCTATTCATAAGAATATAAAGCAGTGTAAATTATGTCAAGTAGGAGAAAGGATTTGTATTGTGGAGATATACTTAACACTCTTGGATGTGAAGACCATGATTTCCATTGGTCACAATCTTACAAGTGGTGCAAGGCTCTCGCTCTCATTGAGAAGGAAACAAAACAACTTTGGAGCTCAAACATAGCATTGACTAGCTATGTTCCTGAGGTGATATATTTTAAAGGGCTAGTTCTCTGGTGCACATAAAAATTTGATACAGAAAGAAGGATAATTCAAGTTCAGGGGAAGCAGTACATCTCCTTGGCTTTTTTAGTTTTCACGAGAATTCTACGACTCTCAAAACCCACCATGTAGTTCAAGAATGAGGAACCCAACGGTTTTCTTAAGGAACATAGAGGAGCAACATAGCTCCTCGATAAATATCTAGCCAAACCAAGAGCTAATACCAATATCGCTAAGATTGAGGTAAGTTATTTAAAATATCCCTACAAATAATTTGTCTGGTTGTTTGCCTGTATAATTGGACTGGAGTCCATGACCTCTGTGGAAAAACATGTTGTTTATATTATTGACTTTGATGTGCATGAGGATGCCCTGATTGATTGGGGCCAGATTATTTCAAATGAAATTTCATTTCGATTGGGTGGTTTGAAAATAACCCCAAAATTCTAAATGACTTCTTATTATTTTCCATAGCCCACAACCACATCTTCGAAGACTTGTCGAGGGAAAGGAGTATTAATTTCAAGTTGGAACCAATCTATGTCTGGTATCCATCCTTATGGAGACACAAGGATCAATACAATTTCTACCATGTCCACAACAATTTTATTTCTGAATTCAAAAAATTAATCTTTGATCCTAACACATTGAGACTGTCACTAGAGGATACCTCCTTTCTTGTAGAGAAATATTTTTTTGAGACTGCAAAGGATTTCAGTGTTACAAGATTATTCGGTTTTCAAGAGAAACCCTTTTTTCTCCCCTTCTATGTATCTGATATACACTTTGTCATCGAAGTAGGCAGATAGTACAAGTATTGGGCACACTTCTTCAATGACAAAAGGAAGAAGCAGTTCATCCCATTTCCTTGGATATTTGGAGAAATTGCTTTCAAGCATATTTCTCACTTGGATGAATTTGTAGGTCAATTTAACCAACTTGGTTTAATAGAAGTTAAATGAATTGAGGGTTTGGACCCTAATGACCTATTTTCTGCACAGTGCACACATGTCTTTGGTGGGATATTCTTCTTATTTATGTAAATATGAAAAATTTAAGGAAGGAGGAGGAGAGAATCAAAACCTCCCCGAGACCTTAGTTAATGAATCTCTAAAATATATCGAAGAGTTATCGAAGATTTATCTAGCACTAATGAGTGTTACAGACAAAAGGACAGAGAAGCGATAAACAAAAACCCAAATTCACCTAGTGTTTCACAGAGAAGTTCTCTTGCTAAAATAAAACCAAGTAGTAGCGGTCTGGAAATAAGAAAAACACCCATCAAAAATTAATATTATGGCAGTGACAAAGACCCTATGAGGAAAAATATAGAAATATCCCATGTTGTACATACTTCTGCTAAAAGGAAGAGAGAGACTCAGAAATCGATATAGAAAATACCTGAAATTTAGGAGAGTACACGAGCTATGGAAGTAGATGAAGTTATGGAAGAACCCAATTGGTCAGTACACCGACCTCTGGAAACCCAAGAAATTGTTGAAGCTCTGGTTACCTAAGAACCAAATATATTTGAAGAAAAATCTATTACACTTCACCACGCGACCTATCAGAAAAATTCCAGAAAAATGTTAATAGAGAAGGTTGACATGAAAAATAAGAAAGTTTCTGAAAAATAGAAATTAGAAATTGAATTCTATGGGGTTACACCTAAATAATTGTATAGTTTCACAAGGCAAATAGGGAAGCACTAAAATAATATGTTTTTTATATTGAGAGAGAAAATTAATTCTAAAGAAAAAATAAAGGAATTAGATAAATCTCTAATTCTGAAACCATTGTTTGTTGAGCCATTAACTGCAAATCAACCAACACTTACCATTGAGGACATTCCATAAACCTATAATAAGTTGAAAGGTTCCTCTAGTATGTTGTTGGCTATGACAAAATATGTTGGAGATGGAATTAAAAAAATAATAGACTTAATCCATGAAATATGGGACCTTGCACATAATTCAACGAGTTTTTCAATGAGGATTATGCATTTCAGAGAATATATCCAAAAGGATCTAGAGAATGACGAGGGTTTTTACAAGGAGGTCATGGGAATGTTTCCGGAAAATGTTTAAATTCTAAGTGACACCCAAAGAAGAGAAAAAAACCTTCCCTCTAGTATCTGAATGATGTAGATCAACACCCACTGGTTGAAAATGATTAAAACTTTAAAAGAAATGTTGTCTGAGTTGGATGCCGTGAAAATCAAGAGAGGTGACATTTTTCTGAAAATTGTTAATCTTACAAAGGATCTTGACGATCCAGATTTATTAATGGATACCATACTTATGTCTAAAGAGAAAATATTGGATCAACTTGACGCATTAGAAGTTGCATGGGCGAGTGAGTTTACTAACTCAATAGAATTCTCTAAAGATGAGGTTGAAGATGTGGTTTGTCTGATACATTAATAAGAATGATGACATCAAGGAGACATCACCAATTAAGTATTGACTTAAGAGAAATGGAGAATGAACTATTTGAGATAAAAACCAAGCACAAAATAATTTTTCTCTTATGAAGGAGTACATAGAAGAGTGGTTAAGAAAATCCTTGGTTAAGGTCATCGAGATAGATTAACATGAAGTTGTTACAGTGGTTATTCCACCTCCAACACAACGACAACCATCTACAAAAGAATCCTTAACAAGCAAGTAAAAGGTTTGAATATTTTCCATCATCGTAAGTCAAGTAGCAACCTTATTCTTCCCCTTGTCATGTTTCTTCTTTTGTCATTTGTCATTTATCCTTTTCTATTCCCAATAACCTGTGAAATCTAAGGCTAACCCGTGATTGTTTCTCTTTTGTCTTCTAGGTCTCTCTTTCATTTTATGGTTCGCGGGAGCCCCATCCCATTGCTCTTTGAAGGGAAAATGAAATTTATTTTATTTGTAACCCAAGACAATAAGGGTCCATTAAAAATAAGTGAAATTAAGAACCTTGTGACTGATGAAGTTTCCCAAAGTTCAAGATCTGAAACAAGTGAGATACCAATAATGGGTGACTGAGAAGAATAAAGAAAAAAAAATCCTAATGAAGAAAGAGAAAGGAATGATAGACAAAGAAACCCAAGAATAAGGGCTAGGCCCATCCCACTTAATTTATATGGAGAATAAAACACATTGCCAACCCTACCTCAAGGAGTTTTACTTGTCTTTTGACATGATGGGATTATGGATCCAAAATACATATGGGAATTTTTTTAAGTGTCTATGATATTCATTTGATTAAACATGATTATGTAATGATCATAGTCTTTCTCCAAATTTGATAGGTCCAGCCTATGAATGGTATCTTTCCTTCCCATCTCAATCAATTGGTTCATTTGATGATTTAGAAAGTATGTTCATGACTATGTATACACCACCTATTGCATATCATACTCTGCTTACTCAGTTTACCAAAATCCATCTCAAAAAAGGAGAAATAATAAGGGACTTTAATTTACAATTCTTTAAGACATTGAATCAAGTCCCAGAAGCCCAATGCCCAAATGATCTTATCATATTAAGATTTTATAAGAATTTCATTCCTTCAAATGTGAATTATGCAATCAGAGCTTAAAAAATAAATGATTTGAATGAATTAATCTGAAAGGAAACAAAAATGGAAGAATACATGTTAGAGACCAATGTTGATCCTGAGATTATTCCTAGAAAAGTGCAAATACAAATGACCAATTTATCAATATCACCTCAAGGACCAACTACTTCCAGAATTTTTGAAAATCGAGCAATTGGTGGAGGAAATTTTCAAGGTGTTCCTCCTAATGCAAGAAATGATCGTGGAGCTTCCCAAGAAATGAGACACAAAATAGAGATGGCTCATATGAGCAGAACAATTAGAAAAATGCAAAATGAGATAACTCGACTCAAGAGGGGTGAGAATATCATTCCACCAAATGCAAATATGAGAACTCCATTACACGATCAAAGAATAAGAAATTATAGAATTGAAAGAACATAAACCAAGAGCACCTAGAGTTCCAAATCCTAATGTTGTTGTGCTAGAAGAAATTGTAGAAGAAGAAAATTTTGAAAATTTTGATCAAGGAACATATGTTAACCAAGATGAAGTTTTAGAGTCAGTACAAATGGATGAAGGTCCGTCATATTTTTATATTTTTGATAAATAAGAGGATCCTAAGTTTTCACAAGACAATGTTGTTCAAACCAAAATACATGTAAATAAATTCAAGACAAGGGAACAACCTGAAAAAGAAAAACCAAAATCTAATGCTCCAGAAACAACAAAACAACAACCAGTTGCTAATCAAATGAAGACTCCACTGCAAATGAATTACAACCTAGTTGATGAGTTAACTAAGATACAAATTACTTTACCATTCATGGAGGTAGTCAAGATACCCCAACAAATAGAAAATCTATTGAAAATAATGGATGATACAAATTCAAGAATATAAGTAGTCGCAATGAATACAAGTAACAATAGAATATAACATTAGTAAATTCTAGGGGAAAATTCCCACGATTTTATATATCAATAGAAAATCATGATTTTACGTTACACAATTGTTTGGTGGATAGTGGAGCCATTAACTATATCATGCCACTATCAGTGATGGAAGCGCTTGGAATGGAATGCATAAAATACTATGAAACTGGAGAAAACATAAATGCCATTGATTCAAGAAAAGTCCCAACTTATGGAGAAATTAAATATTTATGTGCATGGGTAAGTGCAACACCTCATATTACAACAATCTTTACTATAATAGTGATTTATTTGCCTCTAGCATATGGTGTTGTCTTGGGAAGAGATTGGTGTTCATTAATCAGAGGATATATAATGAATGATAGAAGTTGCATGATGCTTCCAAATAAAGATGGGACTATGATCAGATTTCCTAGAGAGTGTTCTCACATAAAGTAGTCAAGGGTCGCAGGTCGCATCCATGAGCACAAAGCACAACACTCAGAGTGACTCATTCCAGGCTCGAAATCAATGGTCGAGCAAAGATTAAATCCAAGCTGTAGATCTCATTGGGATAGATCAACAGTGGAAAATTATCAAGGGAATCGAGATTTCAAAATAATGTTAAAGTTAATTGTCAAAGGCCCGAAGTCTCGAAACTCGAAATTAACGTAAGCCATCCGATCCATAGGGACGCGTGGCGCCAGATCTGAACTGCAGAGAAAGACATTTTCGGAGTTTTAAAATGAGAAAAGCATCGAATTCCTGAAGGCCCCGAAGTCTCAAAGACCTAAAGGTCCAAAGTTTCGAAGCACCTTTGGATATGAGTGCCAAGTTGTGGCCCAAGGTCGCATGCATGATGGAGCAATAGAGAGGAGCTATGCCAATGGCCGAAAAACGCCTATATTGGTCATAGAAGAATATCTGCATAACCTCGAGGCATCAAAATTGACTCGCATAAGTCGTTGGCATCGTCTAAGAACAATTATGGGTGTCAGGCCTCGTCCTAATCCCGATGAAGGAAGTTACTAAAAATGAGAGCGGTGATTGAGACCTCGTCTCAACACATAAATGGAAATCCATAAAGGATTAGCAGTTTTGAGCTTGCGTCTAACAGAGAGTTGCATGCGCAGTCTGATAGAGAAGGTCCAGACAGAAGAGCTCGCGTCTGACAATAGAAGATTTTCTACACGGTCTGAGAGAGAAGATGTTGACTGAAAACTTTGAATGCAACAATCTGATCACACTCCTGATGGTTGCAGCAGTTTTTCTTATATATAGGCGGATTTGATATTTTGTAAAGGGGAATGGTTGAGCTAGGCTCCCTGCTATTGTAATATTTTGATTGAGAAAAATTGGTTCTCTGGTTATGTATTTGTTTTTGAGACATATTGGTTAATCTAAGTCAGCGTTCTTACTCCATCTTATTTGCCTCAAATACTCAGAGAGTTCATGTTTGATTTATTCACATGGATTTTTGTAACTGTATTATGATAAATGTTTGATTATAGTACTATTATGATTTCTTTTAGCTTACTTAAAATTTGAATCCAAGAGGACCTTGTGTTTAAGTTTTTCCTCCTTAGGCTGCTGGAAAATCTGATGTTCATAGAAGACCTCTACACTTTCTCAACAAAGTCTTCCTCCTATTCACCTTTACTCCAACTTACTGATTGAAGTTGATACAAGACCTCAATTTCTTATGCATGCCAGCCCTGATTTTCTGAGTTGGAACGTTATTATCTCGAGTCTTATCCATTTGACCCCCTTAAAACTCATTTACATTTACTGTATAAACTGATGGGTACTGGGCTTATCCTCATTGCAGTTTGAGGGTGATTCCTAGTGATAACATAAATGGTGTCATTTCTAGGGATGGATTTGAGCAGATTGAAGAGATCCCTGTGAAGAACGACATAAATCCAACTCTTGATGGTAGACAAGAGAGGGATATAGAAATTGATTGTAATCATCTACCTGGTGACTCCACGTTAGAGACTCCACTAGGGAGGATCCTTCTGACAGGAAGATGAAGGGAATGACTAGGTATCATCTTATGAGATTTCTTCATGAACTTATGTTGTTATTTATCAACTCATTTTTTTTTTCCCTTCACATATAAAGAGGATCATATTTTTCTTTTTTTATTCGGTTGATCACCAGCCTTCCATTATATATCCATCCTTGGAAGAAGCAGACCTGCTTTTTGCCTGTGTTGTAGATGTTGATATTATATCCTCAGCTCAGCCTACTCATAAAGATGAGCTTCATATTGAAACCCCTCTTGAACTCAGTCACCCTTGTAGCCCTAGGGAGGTTGAAATTGATCCATAGCCTCCTCAAATCTCATCACATCCTACTGTTACTGTTGAGCCTTGCCATCAGTGTGTTAAGCCTCATATTCAGACCACTAGTTTTCAAACTAGAATCAGAGACAAGTTGTTTAAACGTTTAAAGCTTCCATATCATCTTCATCCTTATCCTCTTGATTTCTTTAAGTACTTTCCTCATTTTTCTGGAGAGAATCATGTTACAACTGAGAGGCATGTGGAGGCTTTCGAGATTTTTATTGATCAGTTTGAGATAGTTCATGAGGATGTTACCATGAGGTTGTTTTCCAAATCCTTGTTAGGAGATGTTGTTGTATGGTTTAAGGGTTTGGGAGATGACTCCATTGGTTCTTGGGTTGAGATATACAATGTTTTTTTTAAAGTGGTGGGCTGAGAACAAGTCCTTTGATCAGTAATGGGATTATTTTAAAGCCTTGAGGAGAGGGGAAGATGAAGCCTTGGTTGTCTTCAACTGGAGGTTTTACAGTGTTTATCATAGTATGTCTGTAGAGATCAAACCCATAGAGACTGCTTCCATGGTGTACTATGTCATGGATTAGCATTTAGAGCTTGTCCTTCTCCTAAGAGAAAGGAAATCTACATCTTTATCATAGTTATTCATGGATGCTGAGGAAGTAGAGGAGAACCTCCGAGCTTGTGGCAGGATTCAAAGTCAGTATCATCTCAAATTTAAATGTAAGGCAGTTTTTACATGCTATCCCTATGAAGAAAATATTTTGGATAATTTTGTCTTCGACGCAGGTATCCATGAGCAACCATGTCTTGATGAAAATCATGTGTATGAACAATTAGAAGTAGCAGTTATTGTTGTTCCTAAAGTGGATATTTTTCACAGTTATATTCTTGATGAAATTATTGTTTTAGAGATTGATCCTAGATATGAGGGGAAGCCCATTTTTGATGAATATCCTAGTGATGACAAGAAATAGAGTACCCCCATAGTATGTGCAGAGATGATCAACAATCATCCCACAGGTGGTTTTGAAGTTACGAAGCAGTTTTTTGACCCACAGATGCCTGTGGTTGTCATTCAATCAAGTGTGCTTGTCAGCCTTTAATCCTCAGCAGGATGTTTTCTGAGCATGAATCCATAGCCCAATGCATAAGGCGACTGGAACTACTTGTTCTTGGCAGCTCGCAGGGAGCATGCCATCCCCTGTGGAGTGAAATTTTATAACATAAAGTTGTCAAGGGTCGCGGGTTGCAGCCATGAGTGCAAATAACAACACTCATAGAAACTCGTTCCAGGCCCGAAATCAATGGTCGAGAAAAGATTAAATCTGGGTCGTAGATCTCATTGGGAGAGATCAACGGTGGAAAATTATCAAGGGAATCAAGATTTCAAAATAATGTTAAATTTAATCGTCAAAGGTCTGAAGTCCCGAAACCTGAAATTAACGTAAGCCATCCTATCTAGAGGGAAGCATGGCACCAGATCTGAACTGTAGAGAAAGACATTTCAGAAGTTTTAAAATGAGAAAAGCGTCGAAGTCTCGAAGACCCGAAGGTTCGAAGTCTTGAAGTGCCTTTGCATATGAGAATCAAGTTGTGGCTCGAGGTCGCATACAGGATGGAGCGATGGAGAGGAGCTGCACCAAAGGATGAAAAGCGTCCGTATTGGTCACAGAAGAATATTTTCATAACCTTGAGGCATCAAAATTGACTCGCAGAATTCATTAGCACTGTCTAAGAGCCTCGTCTTGATCTTGATGAAGGCAATTACTGAGAATGAGAGTGGTGGTTGAGACCTCATCTCAGCACATAAATGGAAAGCTAGAAAGGATTGGAAGATTTGAGCTCGCGTCTAACATAGAGATGCATGTGCAGTCTGACAGAGAAGGTCCAGACGAAAGAGCTCGTGTCTGACAACAGAATATTGTATGCACAGTCTGACAGAGAAGACGCCGACTGAAAAATTTGAATGAAACAATTTGATCACACTCATGATGATTGTAGTAGTTCTTCTTATATATAGACAGTTTTGATATTTTGTAAAGGAGAATGGTTGAGCTAGGCTCCCTACTATTGTAATATTTTGATTGAGAACAACTGGTTCTCTAGTTATGTATTTGTTTTTAAGACATATTGGTCAATCTAAGTCAACCTTCTTACTCCATCTTATTTTCCTCTAATACTGAGAGAGTTCATGTTTGATTGATTCACATGGATTGTTGTAACTGTATTATGATAAATGTTTGATTATAGTACTCTTATGATTTCTTTCAGCTTCCTTGAAATTTGAATCCAAGAGGACCTTTTGTTTAATTTTTTCCTCCTTAGGCTGCTGGAAAATCTGATGTTCATAGTAGACCTCTACAGTTTCTCACCAAAGTCTTCCTCCTATTCACCTTTACTCCAACTTACTGACTGAAGTTGATACAAGACCTCAATTCTTTGTGCATGCCAACCCATATTTTCTGAGTTGGAACGTTATTATCTCGAGTCTTATCCATTTGACCCCCTTAAAACTCATTTACATTTACTATATAAACTGATGGGTACTGGGTTATCCTCGTTACAGTCTGAGGGTGATTCCTAGTGCTAACAGAGAGCACAAAAATACAGTATCATTTAAAAAAAAGAAAATGAAGTAATGTAAATTTATGTCGATGATGAAATTGGAAATTATGTTGTTTTTAGTACATAAAAAATAAATTCACTCAAGAAAGATGAAGAAAATGATTTCCAAGGTTTTTGGAAAATGTCATTTGATGGTGCTTGTTCTAAGTTTGAAAATGGAGCTAGTATTTTTTTTAAAAGTCCTCAATTTGGTATCTATCCATATGCTATCAGATTATAGTTCCCTTGTGTTAGCACTAGAAGTCACTCTTCGATTGCAGAGAGAGTAATACTAGTACCCATTAGTTTGTATGTCACAGGTTCATTTTCAAGCAATTAAATGGGCACAAACTTAAGATGATATCGTTTTAACTCAGAAAACTGGATTGGTATGCACATGCAGGTGAGGTCTAGAATCAACTTCAGTCAGTAAGTTGGAGTAAGGGTGAGTAGAGGGAAGACTTTGGTGAGGAGAGTGTAGAGGTCTGTTGTGGACATCAGGTCTTCCAGCAGCCTAAGGAGAAAAAATTTAAATGCAAGATCCTCTTGAATTCAATTCTCAAAGAAACTGAAAGAAATTATAACAACAATATAATATAATATTCATCATAATACAGTCATAACAATCCATGTGAATCAGTCATTCATGAACTCTCTCAGTATCAGAGGAAAATAAGATGGAGAAGAAGTTGACTTTCATTAAACAAGAAGTCTGAGATCAAAACACATAACCAGAGAACCAGAGTTCTTCCTCAAAAGTTTACAATACAGGAGCCTAGCTCAACCATCGACCTAAACAAAATATCAAAATGACTTCTATATACTAAGAACAATTCGACACTAATTGAATAGGCATGTTTGAGTCTTTTCTTTCAAGGATTCATGTCTGCATGTTCTCTGGCAGGTTGTGCATGCAGTCTTCTTTCAGGTGCGAGCTTCTGTTAGATGCAATTGTGTTTCAGTAGGGACATGCAGAAGAGTCGGCTTTTTGACAGTCCTTTTAGCTTTAGCCACTTTGACAAACAAATTTAACAATACTTTGAACCCCCCTATTCCTGCAAACCGCCGATCTGATATTCTCAAGAATGTTTACAACTAAAGTTGATCTCGCCTGTTGCTTGCATTTGGAGCCCGAAATGGACTGCTCTGAACATTGCGCTTTGACGTTTCTTGTGCATGCTGTGAACTTGGAAAGCATGCTGCCCTTGATAACTATATGTGATAACACCTTGTACCAATAATGAAGCTGAATGTGAAGCATTGATTCAAGGAATGATTATTTCCCTTCAAATGAAAGTAGGAAATTTGGTGGTGTCTGGCAATTCAGAGTTAGTTATCAATCATATCATGAAGTTTACAATCAAGAAAGAAAAATTGAAACATTATGTAAGACGAGTATGTGAACTAATGGATTATTTTAACTCTTTCAATATCTCTTTCATCCTTTGAGAAAATAATCAAAAATTTGATTCGCTGGCAGTAGTTGCTTCTCTTTTCAATTTAGATAATTTACAAAATCAAAGTAATTTTCATGTCAAGACAATTTTTTGACCTTCAATACCTGATAATCAAGAGTATTGACAAGTTTTTTAAAATGATGAACATATTGAAAACTTCCTCACTGATAATGAATCAATATTATTAGATGATTCATAAGAGAGCCAAGATCCTCAGAAGGAAATTTGTGATCAGAATCTTGTACTCACTCCTGAGAATTATGTAAGTTTGGAATCTCTTTTTACAAGAGATTATCAAACAAATATTCTAAACCCAAAATGAGAACCATCTATTAGGAAGGTTCAAGAGACACACAAAATCAACATTGGTAAACTTGATTCTCCAAAATATATAAATCTTGGTACTAGTTGTACCACTGGAGAAATTGACCAATATTCGTAGTTGTTCAAAGAATTTCAGGACATCTTTGCTTGGAGTTATGATGATTTAAAAGAATATGAAAAATATATCTTCCAACATGTTATACCACTCAAAGAGGGATCAAAACATTTTAAGCAAAAATTGAGAATGATGAATCCCAAAATAAAGCCTCTAGTGAAGATAGAACTAGAAAAATTGAAAAAATATGGTATAGTTTTTTCTATTAGACACTTGGAATGGCTTTCAAATCCCATGGTAGTAAGAAAGAATACTTGGTAGTAGTAAGATAATTTGTCTTTGTGTTGATTTCAGAGATATCAATCGAGCAAGCATTAAAGACAACTATCCACTCCCCAATATGGAGATTTTGTTGTAGCAGGTCACAAGTTCTGCATTAATGTCTATGTTGGATGGATTTTTTGGATATAATCTAGTTCTTGTAGTTGAGGAAAACGAACCAAAAACTACATTCATAACACCATGGGGAACGCATAATTATATTCAAATGCCATTTGGATTAAAGAATGCAGGTGGAAAATTCCAAAGAGTGATGGACCATGGTTTCAAAGATCTAATTGGAAAATTTATGGCATAGATGATTTGACAGTTCATTCAAAACTAAGAGAAAGAGATTTGAAGCATCTCTTACAAGTCTTTGAAAGATGCAAAATGTATGGAATAACTTTAAATCCCCAAAATTATTTGTTTTCCATATCAGAAGAAAAGCTCTTAGGTTATATTGTGATCAAAGAAGGAATATACATTGATCGAAGGAGGTTTAATGCAATAAATGACCTAAATCCACATACATCAAGAGAATGAGTACAATATTTCTTTGAAAAAATAAACTTTGATCGAAGGTTTGTTCCATATTATTCTACAATTGTTAATCCAATTAATAAAACTATTGAAGAAGGATCGGAAATTTGATTGGACACCATATATTCCAAAACCTTTCACATAAATCAAACACGCGATTACTACTTCCCCTTTTCTTTTCATCCTTGACTTTGAAAAAGAATTTATATTATACTTGTTTGCTTCAGAGGAAACCATTGCCTCCATCCTTACTCAGAAAAATGAAAAAGAATAAGAACTTCCAATTGCCTTCATGAGTAAGACCTTGCATGATTATGAACTAAATTACTAAATAATTGAAAATCAACGTTTTTAAATGGTAAAGGAAATAGTTCATTTTAGGACCTACATCTTGTCAACTCACATCATTGCTTATGTTCCACATTCACTAGTAAAGATGTTTCTCAATCAACAACTCAGAGAGGGTAGATGATAAAACTTTTTATCAAAGCTTCAAGAATATGATTTGGAGATTAAACCTTTAAAATTTGTTAATGGGTAGGGATTATGTAAATTCATGACTGGAATTTAAGTTGTGAGCATCTCTCCTCCAAATGCATTTGATGTTTTACTACCAAGAACAAGTTTAGCAACATCAAAATGTTATAAGGATATTTTTTTCTATCTTAAATCTGGCCAATTCCACCCTGAAATGTATTCCAAAGAAAGGAGAACGTTGAATATGAAAACTAATCAATATATATTGGTGTCAGGAGTTCTTTTCTGGAGGAATTTTGATGGGATTATATTAAGGTGTTTATATTTCTTAAAGTCCCGAGAAATGCTTCAAGAATTTAGTAGTGGGGTTTGTGGAGAATCATCCGGGCTAGTTATTATTGGACAACTATATTTAAATATGCTTATGAAACAATTCAATTTTTTTTCCATGTCAAACATTTTTAGGAAAAATGAAGAGAGATGCAATGCCATTACAGTCCATAAAAATAGAGAAACCATTTGCACAATGGGGCCAATATGTGATTGGTCCAATAAATCCAAAGTCAAGTAAAATACATTCTTATATTTTCATTGCAACTGATTATTTTACCAAGTGGAAAGAAGTTGTTCCTTTAAGAAACACTGACTCATAACACTTGATCTTTTTCTTAAAAGAAAATATCATGCCTAGACTTGGTGTACTAGAAAAGTTCATAACAGATAATGGCTCAATCTTCATCGTGTCAAAGTTTACAATTTTTTGTGGAGAATATGGAATCATCAATCATCTAACTATTACCCACAAGGGAATGGTTTGGCTAAGTCAACAAACAAAACATTAACTCAAATTCTTAAAAAGATAATTGAAGCCAATCATAAAAAATAGTATAAGAAATTGATAGATGCATTATGGGCAAGTTGTCTTACTCCAAAGGATAGTAGTGGACATTCCTCATATACCTTAGTATATGGAAGAAAAGCAAGATTACAATTACATTTGGAATTGAATGCCTTGTATCTTACTAGAAACAATGAAGATACAAAAGAACAATCACCAATGCAAAAAATATATCATGAACTTTTGCAACTTGAAAAAAAAAAGAGAACAATCAATAGTGGCAATGAACAAAATACAACAAGTGGTTAAACAATATTTTGACAAGAGTGTTACCTCAAAGGATTTCCAAAAAGATCAATTGGTTATGTTGTGGAAAAAATGAAAGAGAACCCACATTTTCATATGAAGTTTGAAGCTCTATGGATTGGTCCATATCAAATTGAGAAATTCATTGGTTACAATTCATACTTGTTGAAGAATATGAAAGGAATGATCCAACCATTTCCTGTAAATGGGAAATATATTAAGAATTTATTCTGTTAAATTCCCCAACCAAAATATGTACATAGTTTTACTTGTTCTCCTTTGTATATTCTTTATCAGACTATATTTCTTTCCCTTTTTCCTTTTTGTCTTCTTTTTCGACTCCATTTTCCCAATGGAAGAAGATTCTGGATTATTAGCAACCCATAGGGGGGGCACTGTCCCACAGTTGGAGCCAAATGTTGATCTATATTTGTTAATCAACGTTAGTACATACATATTCATCCTTAGTATTTTCCCCTTGTATTTCTTTTTTCCTCGTATTCTCTTTACTTAGTCGCTTTTCTCTTTCAAATGTGGGTTGTAGATCATGCTACCATGAAATCCCTAGGTCTGCAGGCCTGCAAACCCATGTATCTTTACTTAGTCACATTCTCTCTTCTTGCAATCTCAATACATAGTCGTTTTTATGCATTGCGGGAGACCAACCCATTTTTTTCCCACAAATCCTCATGTTCTATGTCCCACGGTCACACAACACTCAACATGCCCTTCTACCTTTGCATCCTCCAAATTGCACCCTTTTCCTTTTTTTTTACTTAGTTGTTTCTTTTGAATTCAAATGTGTGACAACTTTCCTCTCCACTTAATTTTTCCCTCACATCTCGTGTCCCACAATCATGTGTTTTACAAAACGACCCATTCACTTTCACAACCCGCATAATTTCATCTTCTCATACTTAGTCTATTTTATCATTATGGATATGGGAGTCATCCCTTCTTACCTTTTTCATTTCTTGGGTCTTGTGTCTTACATCCCACAATCTCTCATTCATCATATTGCACTCCCCATTCTCGTTTTCACACTTCCATACTTAACCATTTTCCATCTTCTACGACATCAAATCACCATTTCATGATGGCATTTATCCCCCCCCACCATGTACGCCACTACTTGTGTGAAGATAATATCATTATTAAAGTGGAAAAGATTTGGTAAAGATTTGTAATAACATATAAATCTAACCATGCAAGTCAACAAATTTGAAATGAGAGCTATGGTGGTTAATAATCAAGGCAATATGTGGTAAATTTAATACAGGATTAATATTCCATGTTGTAAAAAGGATATATTGACAGTAATTCCATATATTCATAAGAATATAAAGCAGTGTAAATTATGTCAAGTAGGATAAAGGATTTGTATTGTGTAGATACATTTAACACTCTCGGATGTGAAGACCATGAGTTCCAGTGGTCCAAGGCTCTCCCTCTCGCTGAGAAGGAAACAAACCCGCTTTGGAGCTCAGACATAGCACTTACTAGCTATGTACCTAAGGTGATATATTTTAAAGAGCTAGCTCTCTGGAGCACAGAAAAATTTGATACATAAAGAAGTATAATTCAAGTTCAGGGGAAGCAATCCATCTCCTTGGATCCTTTAGTTTTCACGAGAATTCTACAACTCTCAAAACCCACCACGCAGTACAAGAATGAGGAAGCCAATGATTTTCTTAAGGAACATAGAGGAGGAGAATAGCTCTTCGAGAAATATCAGGCCAAACCAAGAGCTAATACCAATGTTGCAAATATTGATGTAAGTTATTTAAAATATCCCTACAAATAATTCACCTGGTTTTTTTCCTGTATAATTGGATTGGAGTCCATGACCTCTGTGGAAAAACATGTTGTTTATATTATTGAATTTGTTGTGCATGAGGACGCCCTGATTGATTGGGGATAGATTATTTCAAATGAAATTTCATTTCGACTAGGTGGTTTGAAAATAACCCAAAAATTCTAAATGACTTCTTATTTGATATTTTCCATATCCCACAGCCACATCTTCGAAGACTTGTCAAGGGAAAGGAGTATTAATTTCTACAGACACAAGTCTCAATACAATTTCTACCTTGTCCACAACAATTTTATTTCCGAGTTCAAAAAATTAATCTTTGGTCCTAACACATCGAGACTGTTACTAGAGGATACCTCCTTTCTCATAGAGAAATAATTTTTCGAGACTACAAAGGATTTCAATGTTACAAGATTTTTTGGTTTTCAAGAGAAACCCTTTTTTCTCCCCTTCTATGTATCTGATATACACTTTGTCATCGAAGTGTGCAGATAGTACAAGTATTGGGCACACTTCTTCAATGAAAGAAGGAAGAAACAGTTCATCCCATTGCCTTGGATATTTGGAGAAGTTGCTTTCAAGCATATTTCTCACTTGGATGAATTTGCAGGTCAATTTAACCAACTTGGTTTAATATAAGTTAAATGCATTGAGGGTTTCAACCCTAATGACCTATTTTCTTCACAGTGCACACATGTCTTTGGTGGGATATTCTTCTTATTTATGTAAATATGAAAATTTTAAGGAAGGAGGAGGAAACAATCAAAACCTCTCCAATACCTTAGTTAATGAATCCCTGAAAGCTATCGAAGAGTTAGCTAGCACTAATGAGTGTTACAGATAAAGGGCAGAGAAGAGACACACAAAAACCCAAAGTCACCTAGTGTTTAACATAGAAGTTCTCTTGCTAAAACAAAACCAAGAAGGAGCGTTTTGGAAATAAGAGAAACACATGTCGAAAATTCAGATGATGGCGATGACAAAGACCCTATGAATAAAAATCTAAAAATATCCCATGTTATACATACTTCTGCTAAACGGAAGAGAGAGACTCATAAATCGATATTGAAAATACCTCAAATTTAGGAGATTCCCCAAGCTATGGATGTAGATGAAGTTATGGAAGAACCGAACTGGTTAGTACAACGACCACTGGAAACCCAAAAAATTGTTGAAGCTTTGGTTACCTAAGAACCAAAGATATTTGAAGAAAAATCTGTTACACTTCACCACGCGACCTATTAGAAAAATTCCAAAAAATTGTTAATAGAGAAGGTTGACATGAAAAATAAGAAAGTTTCTGAAAAATGGAAATTAGAAATTGAATTCTGTGGGGTTACACCTAAAAAATTGTACAGTTTCACAAGGCAAATAGGGAAGCACTAAAAGAATTTGTTTTTTATATTGAGCGAGAAAATTAATTCTAAAAGAAAAAATAAATGAATTAGAGAAAGCTCTAATTATGAAACCATTGTTTGTTGAGCCATTAACTACAATTCAACCAACACTTACCATTGAGGACATTCCATAAACCAATAATAAGTTGAAATTTTCCTCTAGTCTATTGTTGGCTGTGAGAAAATATGTTGGATATGGAATTAAAAAAAGAATAGACTTAATCCATGAAATCTGGGAGCTTGCACAGAATTCAATGAGTTTTTCAATGAGGATTATGCATTTCAGATAATATATCCAAAAGAATCTAGAGAATGATGAGGGTTTTTACAAGGAGGCTGTGGGAATGTTTGCGGAAAAAGTTTAAATTCTAAGTGACACCCAAAGAAGAGAACAAAACCTTCCCTCGAGTATTTGAATGAAGTAGATCAACACTCACTCGTTGAAAATGATTAAAACTTTAAAATAAAGGTTGTCTGATTTGGATGTCGTGAAAATCAAGAGAGGTGACCTTTTTCTAAAACTTGTTAATCTTACAAAGGATCTTGACGACCCACATTTATTAATGGATACCATACTTATTTCTAAAGAGAAATTATTGGATCAACTTGAAGCATTAGAAGTTGCATAGGTGAGTAAGTTTAATGACTCAATAGAATTCTCCGAAGATGAGGTTAAAAGGTGGTTTGTCCAATACATTAATAAGAATGATGACATCGAGGAGACATTGCACGAATTAAGTATTGACTTAAGAGAAATAGAGAATGAACTATTTGAGATAAAAACCAAGCACAAAATAATGGTTTCTCTTATGAAGGAGTACATAGAAGAGTGGTTAAGAAAATCCTTAGTTAAGGTCACCGAGACAGATTAGTATTAAGTTGTTACAGCAGTTATGCCACCTCCAACATAGCGGCAACCATCTACAAAAGAAGCCTTAACAAGCAAGTAAAAGGTTTGAATATTTTCCATTGTCGTAAGTCAAGTAACAACCTTATTCTTTCCCTTGTCATGTTTCTTCTTTTGTCATTTGTCACTTGTCATTTTCTATTCCCAATAACCTATGAGATATGAGGCTAACCCTTGATTGTTTCTCTTTTGTCTTCTAGGTCTCTCTTTCATTTTATGGTTTGCGGGAGCCCCATCCCATTTCTCTTTGAAGGGAAAATGCAATTTATTTTATTTGTAACCCAAGATATTACTCTTTGTTTATTTGAAGACATCTATTTCTTTTTAGGTTCCTAGAGAACTAGTTTGGGACTTAACAATATTGATTTCTCAAGACTTCGAATTTAAACATGAGATTTCAGATGTGTCTCAGAATCTTTATTTTGTTTAATGAAATAATCATTTAGAGTTCTCTGTTATATGTGGTCCATACTTTCCTTTCCCTTTTGTTGAATATTGTGTTCTAGTTTGATGAATGTTGTGATGGAAATGTCATCCTATTTTACTGCACACTCTTTGGTTTATAAATCTTGTAATATAGTGTAAATATTTGTTTTTTACAATACACGTGGTCCTTTCTTAGGTATTATATGCATGTGAATATTTGTTTCAAAAATAATCATGATCCTCTCTCAGGTCTTTTTATGTTCTTGTATACTATTTGAAATACAAGATTACCACCTCTTTAAAAACGTAGGCATATTTATCCTCATGAGGTTGACTTAAAGACTGTAAGACAATCTTTTAGATCAATAGGAGGTTAGGTCCCTAACAATATTATTATGTATAGAGGTCATCTCTAATACATATGGCACGTGTAAATTAGCGTGAAAGTAATAAATGTAAGAAGACTTACTAGAAGGTTCCACCTACTAGAAAGTTCCTTCTCTAGAATGTTCTCAGGAGGTAAATAGTACTATATAAGAAATATAAGCAATGTAATGGGATGTATTGTAAATAATATTGTAATTGAAAAGCAAGTGTTAATGTAGTGTACTCAATAAATATGAAAATATAAGATGAACATTAACTTGAGAATACCATAATAGATCTACACAATAGATAACAAAGAAATTAAGACAAGAATGTAGAGAAAATCCTTGAGGTAGGGTAACACCATTAATTATTCCTTAATGAAGGAAATCACTCCTCAAACAACAATTGCTTATCAATTACAATATTATTCACAATAGATCTCATTACATTGCTTTTACTTATGTATATAGTACTATTTACCTCCTAAGAACGTTCTAGAGAATGAATTTTCTAGTAGGTGAAACATTCTAGTAAGTCTTCTTACATTTATTGCTTTCACATTAATATTGGACCTTATTTACTAGAGATGGCATCCATACATAGCAATACATTGTCACCTATCTATTATTATTCTCATTGGATACCTCCCTATGCATCTCATATTATCCTCCCTAGATACATTACACTTACGAACTGCTAGCAGATTATTTCATGTGACATGGTTTTCCTTGAATAACAATGATGAGTCAGCATACATTTTTAAAGAAAAAAGAAAATAAATATTTAATAAATTAAATAAGACGATAAAAAAAATATATACAAAGATATTTTATAGAATTCCATCAAAACATTTTAAAATATATAAGATCAAGAATAAATAAATAATACTTTAAGATAAACATATAATATAAATTAATAACTATTACGTTGAAGGAACACAAAATTCATGTATTTCTTTCGATTTACTTGGATAATGAGTTAGTAAAATAAATCCCATATGGTATTCAATGTGAAGTATATAAAACTTTCTTACTAATTAAAATGGAAACATATATATATTCTTCCTAAAGTATCAAGGATATTGAAATGTGTAGATTCAATATTTACACATTGGTTAATGCATTGAGCCATAGACATGAATAAATGAATATTTTATGTATTTAAGTAATTAATGTGAGTGTTGTTTACTTGGATTGTGGATCCAAGTAAACAATCATTCCTAATAATAATATTTAACCCAGTGTTAGAAATAAGATGTGTTTATACTCACTAGGCATATGTAAAAGCTAAGTATTGATGGATAAACGACAAGGTCGAGCTCCGATCTGCAGCACTGGAGTGCTGAAAAGAGAGAATCAGTTACAAGATGTGTTTATACTCACTAGGCATATGTAAAAGCTAAGTATTGATGGATAAACGACAAGGTCGAGCTCCGATCTGCAGCACTGGAGTGCTGAAAAGAGAGAATCAGTGACAGACTCTTAAAGAGCCTCACTGCCATCCATATCTACACTGCCATCCATATCTACAGGGAAGAAAACAACACAGCGGACCAGCTCTCAAAGCAGGCTCTAACCCGGCCTCCCGGTCTTTTAACTTTTGCCCGTTGGGAGGATGACATAGAGGGCCCCTCTATTCAACTCAAACTCTGATGTGATCGGCGCCAGTTCCAACACTCACTGGCATTAGAAACTCTGTTCTAGTTACATTTCATCCGGGCTCCATATGATCACTTGGATTTATTGGGACTCTGTTTTTTGGTGACTGTATCTCCCGGGCCTCTCGGGGACTACATGGAATACACATGAAGGCTGATTTCTACGCGTTTTTTCTTTCGAGAGGACTTCGTGGCACTTCCCTTCCCACTGATCGATCTATTCTATCAACGTTTTGTTCATGGCAGTTATCTGACAGACAACCACTATCTCAGTAAATGAAAATGTCAGTGAGCGGACATGGCTGTTCTCAGCTCGTTCATAAGTCTGTTTTTTGCATGACTGAGTAACTGTACAGGTCTCGAGCTCCCACAGTGAGCACGGATCTTTTGCTTTGCAAGTCTATACTATGCATCACTGTAAAATATTTATTAACTGTTGTTTATAAATGAGTAACTTTTTCCCGTGGAAAAAAAAAGCTAAGTATTGATATAATGTTTATTATTACATCGTTGATTTGTGTATTGTGTGGATTCTTTATCACCTAGTTACAATTTTCTTGTATGTTGTGTTTTACAATTAAATTGCACCTTGTGGTTTACAAAGTGTTGGTTTTTTTTAATTTTTTTATTGTTATTATGTAACCCCTAAAAGGGTTAGGGTGATAGTGAATTTCTTTTTAATTTTATATATTTAAAAAAAAATACAAATTTTTAACTTTGCCACTAATTAGATGATTAGTTGTTGTTTTTTTTAATAAAGTAAGACAAAAATCTGTTGAGAATGTCATTTAAGGATGGCCAATTCGTCAAAGCTAGTGCAACTCTCAAGATCACACAAGCTCACAAAGTGTTGGTTTTTTTTAATCTTTTTATTGTTATTATGTAACCCCTAAAAGGCTTAGGGTTGGGTTAGGGTGATAGTGAATTTCTTTTTAATTTCATATATTTAAAAAAAAATACAAATTTTTAACTTTGCCACTAATTAGATGATTAGTTGTTGTTTTTTTTTTAATAAAATAAGACAAAAATCAAATTTGAGAATGTCATTTAAAGATGGCCAATTCGTCAAAGCTAGTGCAACTCTCAAGATCACACAAGCTCACTCAGTGGACAAATTAATGCTCTTTCTCTGCACCTCACACACAACCCAAATGCAACAAAAATCCTAGTTAGTGCCTAATAACAGTGTTTCACTAACATATGTCTAAACATGCTTTCACTTATGCTAGATGACTTAATGAAGGACCTAGGCATATTCCCATTGATGCATGCAAAGTCAAATTGTAATCAACAATCAATTGGTATTTTTAGTTTTTGCTCCAAAACCAAATGATAGTCGCATCCCTAGATGTACATCCTTTACCTAGTTTACCCAATGTTTTATTGTCTCTTCAAAAGCTCATTTCAGCAAGGTCAAACCTAGTGGTCCTAAGCTCATATTTTGGATGGTTAGATAATGTATTTGTTATCCTTCCTAAATAGGTTCAATTCCCACGAAGTGAACATGTTAACTCATTGTAATAAGGTTAGATAGATAGATATCCTCTGGAATAGATGTTCCACCACGATAGACTTCGAGATGTCTCGACCCTTGTTAAGTCATCCCAAGTAACTCTCAGACAACCCTGATAATCGTTTAACCTCGTGCCCTTCCAGGTCGATGTTGAAAAAGCCCCAAAGTGAAGCCATCTCGATATGAAAACCCCACCACTTGAATCAGCCAGCGAAAAGAATTTATAGTCCATTCATGTTTGAATCCAGCTGGGAACAATGGAAAAAAATCTCAGAACGCAATGAGAAGTTAGGTCTGTTGACGGTCACGATGATTATTCTGCTCGCGTAAGTTCAAATCCTGCTAAAAGCTGTGGACCAAAAAAAGAGCTTAACACAGAGAGAAGTGGGGCCTCATTATAGCTGCGGGGAGAAATTTATCCACGCATGTTTAAATCCAGCTGGCGTCCGTGGACATAAAAATCTAGAATGCAATGAACATTCTTATCTTTAACGAATACGTATCGTGCTCTCAACTAGATACTCTAAATGGGGTTCTATGGTGTAGTGGTTAGCACTCTGGACTTTGAATCCAGCGACCTGGGTTCGAATCCCGGTAGGACCTTTAGTCCATAAATAAGTCCATATATTTATGTGCAAATGTTCCTCACTTGCTATAGAAGGCGCTGGAAAATTAATCCCGCCTCTTTTATTCTGTCTTATGCAACCAGCTATATTTCCAGTGTTATGCATACCAATGGTTATCCTCAAATGGGGATGTAACTTATACGTACTCAATGGGATATAACTCATATGGCAGAGCGCTCGCTTCGCATTCAATGGGGATGTAGCTCATATGGTAGAGCGCTCGCTTCGCATGCGAGAGGCACGGGGTTCGATTCCCCGCATCTCCATCTCTAGCGTTCACATGGTTTTTTGCTTTAACAGCCTACCCATCCAAATGTCAGGAGCAAAACAAATATATTTTTGCTTTAACAGTACCCATCGAAATCGAAATCAGGACAAAAAAACGTTTTTATGGTGGAAAAGAGTGTGTTGAACTTTATTTTAATCATAGATTAAAAGATAACCATTTTATAAAATTAGTTAACCTTCAAACTTTTAATTTTATTGAAATATGCTTTATCTCTACATTTTTAACTTTTAAAGGAATAAGTTATGAAAAAGCATCAGGTATATGGATGAGGTCATCCTTATCTCCTAATAGTTGTCAATTTTTTTATGGAGCATTTTGAGACCTTAAACAACTTTAATCTAAAGATCAAATGTTCGTTTAAAATTGTTGATAATACTTTTTTTGTTTGGCTTCATGGTCTTCCCTTCTTAAACTCTTTCTTTGACCATTTTAACAACATCTCGTGCCACATCCAATTTACTAAGGAAATCCAAAATGAAAACTCTCTTTCCTTTCTGGATGTTCTCATCACTCGCCAACTTGATGACACTTTTACTCATCAAGTTTATAGGAAAAAATCACACTGACATATATCTTCATGCACATTCTCACCATCACCTAGCGCAAGAATACGTTATTCTAAAAACTCTTATAACTCACACCAGTCAAATCTATGCTCCTGAATTCCTTGATAAGGGAAAACCCCACCTTACTCCCCTTGTAGCCAATGGTTATTCAATCTCTCAAATACCAAAGCTTTTCGATCTACCCACCCATCTAATTCTAGAAAATCTTCTTCCCCTTCCTTGCCTCTTGCGCTCATTTCTCTTCCCTACATTCGTAGCATTATAAATCATATATCTAAGATTTTGGCCAAAAAGAACATAAAAACTCTCAAACCCTATAAAACCCTTAAGCAATTATTTAGAACTGCTAAAGACAAATCTGGCCCTATGCTTGGCCAAGGAGTTTCCCAAATTCTATGTTCTTGTCGCAAATCATACATTGGCCAAAATGAGAAAACTTTCAAAGCACGACTCAAAGAACATATAGCTGACTCATTCCACAACCACATATCTAAGTCATCCATTACCAAACACTTTTTCAATTCTAAACACCTTATTTGCTTTGACCAAATCATAATTCTTTCCTCTACTCCTTATCATAATTTTTAACATTTTACCTTCTTCCCCCTTTTAACCTTTTACTTTCTTCCCTCCCCATTTTTACCTGTACCATTTCTTTTTTTATAATATTTCAAATTAAAATAAAAATTCCTTTTTATCATCCATCTTATTATAATTTTTTCATTCAAACTTCTCGTAAACATTTATATGGCCTTTATCATTTCCATAATGGATTCTTGAAAATTAATTTTCTTTTATTTTGCTTTATAAACAGTATTATTATTTTTCACTTTCTTCATAACCATTCTTTTAAAATATAAATTTTATCGTAAACATTTATATGGCCTTTATCATTTCCATAATGGATTCTTGAAAATTTATTTTATTTTATTTTGCTTTATAAACAGTATTATTATTTTTCACTTTCTTCATAACCATTCTTTTAAAATATAAATTTTATCCTATATATATTAATATAATATATATATTAATAGCAGTACTATTTTCTATCGTTATTCAATCTTTATTTATCTCTAATGATAAGTAGAATGTCCCTTTAAAACATTAAACATTTCAAAATCTTACATATAATCTATCTCCAAAAATTCAAACATCATTATTATAAATACTCTTTACATAATTAAATTAAGGATGTACGATTAATTTATTCCTCATTATTCAGTAGTAAGTGGGTTTCACCCATCTTAACATGGTAGTATCAAGAATCCATTTGGGACATCGTAGCACAATTTTGTTTTTAACTTTTATTTTGCCCTGTTATGAGGGTTTTTGAAAAAAATTCCACCAAAAAATCATAATTTTATTATAATAACAGAATTACAATCTTTATTTGGATTAAAACATGTCATAAAACCTTTAAAAAAAGCTTCAACTTTTCATAATCATATATTTTCTCAATAGACTAAATCTCTATGTATTCTTACATAATTTTTCTAAGCTATGTCTCAAACAAAAATCAATAACGCAAAAGTTTGTACTTTCATATGGTCAATATTTCCCGAACAAAACAATGCTCTTGTAGAAAGAATTTATAAAAATAAAATAAAAAAATGTGTAAAGTTTTTGGTGGAACAAACAAAAGAGGTCATTAACTTCCCAAATGTGATTGATTTAAAGCTCAAAAAGACCAAAGTAGAAGACTCAAAGGAATTATGGATGAAAATAGTTAGTGGAGTGACCATCTTCCTCTTCACTAATGTGCCAATGCCTAGGATCCAACAAGAGAGCAGCTTTAGAAGGGCCATTTGTTGTCTCGTTCATTTCCTTGTGCTCATGTTGAAAAGAGATGTTGTTAAAACTTGTTGTGATGAATTGAACTTCCTAAAAATTGGGCCTTAACATTAAACTTTCCATAGTGCATGTGCCTCACATTTAGTTTATTACCACTTGTGAATCAACATAAATTTGAATATTATTTATACTTTTTTCAACAACAAGTAAAAGAGCCAACTTTAAGGCCATGAAATTTGCAAAATTTGCGAGTCCCTCACCTTAGACTAGCTTTAATCTTGAAGATATGTGTGTCCCTTAAGAAAATTATTCCACTAGCTCCACTAAATTGAGGTTGTCCATGAGTTGCACCATCAAAAAAAGGTCAGGCCATTGATCTATCAATTACTTCCACAACAATTTGTCTTGCGGGTTTGTCATCTTTGGATTGCTCAAAAAAACTAAGAATGTTCAATCCTAGCAATGCACATTGGATCACTAGTATTAATTTATTCTCAAATACGCTAATATTTCAGGCCAACCAAACTCCCTAGGTGATGATAATGGGCAAAGCTTTAAACCTCTTCATGCTCTGATTATCACACCAATTCTTTAAGCATTCTTCTACATAAGGACCCCTCCAAACATTCTTCAATCCCTTGAGCCCCTCTATCTCTTTCCAAACTTCAATAACAACTAGACATATTAATGTAAACAAATAATCAACATTCTCCTCTTCTACCTTGGATAATGAGCATATATTGGGTCCATATATGTTTATTTTCTACAAGTTGTCCTAGCTAAGGACTTTATTCTTGAGTGCCAATGAGATGAAAACCCTTGATTTTAATCGACATTTCATTTTACATATCACCTTGAGGCACCATTTAGATGCCCCAAAACCTTACTTTCACAAAGAACCTAATACCTAATCTTAGGAATATAACACACACCGCTTTGGTTCTTTCACCAAATAATCTCATCCCCTAAATATTTAATCCTTACATGAATAGCACAAAGGGATGTAATGTATCCCTCCCATTCCAAGAATTTTCCCCATCTAATCCAAGTTCTCAGGCATATTTTTGCATGTTTTCCCCCAAATTGAGGTGTTCATAGGATCTGCCACCTAATCAAGAGTAAAGGAGCTTTTATCATGCAACAAAACAATTAGATTATTTGAAAGTATAAAGTTTTCACCACACCTTACCCAAGGATGCACACCCAACATAACTTTGCTACCATTTCCAACCTTCCAAACAAGCCAAGACCTGAATAAAGGAAAGGACAAAGTCATTGCTTTCAACATAATCGAATCATTGTAATAAAGTCAGATAAGCTTTCTTAACCAATATTCAATAGAGCTAGGCTCCACATACTTATGAAGGATGACTTGACCCCATAGGCCTTTATTGGATGGGAGACTCCATCCACTTTTAGTAGTGAAGTGTCTTTGGAATTGTTCATATAGATATTATCAAAATTGTAATGAGTTTGTTTCATTTTATGAACATGTAGACATTATTTTGGGTTAGCTTAATTTTGTTGCTTCTAGAAGGTTGTGGTTCATGACCCTTTATTTTATGGATCCTAAACCTCGTGGTCATCAAGGTGGAATTAATGATTCTTAGATCAATGAGGTTGTTTCTTGCATTGAATCCATGATGGGGAGATTGTTGAATGAGCTTGAATAGTGCAGGATTCTTGAGAAATGTGATGATTATCATGGTGGGATATCATGACATGGTGGTACTTATGATAAGAAGTTCATTTTTTTTTAGGTTTTGAGTCCTTGGATTGAGATTTCTTGTGATTAGGTGGAATCATATAATTTTTCTTGTGGTTAAGCCTCCTATAGAAGACTTGTTAGCTCAATGCCATTACACTACATGGAATGTAAATCCCCCCCTTATCATTGCATTGATTGAAGAGGTGTACATGTTATAGAATATTTCCCCTGCAGACAGGTGAAATCTCCCTTGGATATCTAGAACCCTATTGTCCAAGATAGAAAAAAAAAACAAATGAACACTAACATTCCTTTAGATCTATTCTTTATGTCTATAGGCAGAGAATATATAATAAATAAGTGTGTCTTACTCCTTTTCAACGGTTGTCCTCGTTGATATTCAATCTTTGGTCTAGTTGTCCAAGCTTCTATCACGATGAAGAAAGTCTGCAAGGAACAAAACAACACCTTATAATCCTACAATTTATCATTAGACAAGATTAGATATATTTATATAGACATACATGTATAAACAACAATATGAAGGAAATAGGCCAAGTTATGTATTATGAAAACATGAGAACTTACAACCTTGTTGTGCTAGCATTCCTCCAAGCTTCTAATCCGTTCCTTGAATGCACTATAAAGTTGTCTCTCTTGAGATCATAAGTATCATATAAACACTTTCTCCTCCCCCCTTTTCACCTTGGAATTTCCTCATTATATAGGATTTGGAGGCTTAACCACCATGGAGAAGACCACTCACTAGATCCACTAAAATGGGATCTCCAAGATTTTTAGGGAGAAAATATCTCTCAAGCATTTTAAGGAGGAAATATCTCTCATGATCCATCAAATTAGGATATTGTTTTGAGAAAATCTCTCAACCATCCATGAAATTCTCAACCTCTCCTTGAGATTAGGAAACTAGATTGGAGGTGGATTTTCAAACTAAATTAATTTCATTTTTTTCAATAAAAATGAATAATACATGTGCACATAGTATTTTGAACTTCATATGAGAAATTTATTCTCCAACATGTTTAGGAATTATGACAAACACTCCCTCACTAAACGTGGAAAATAGGTGTGTAATAGATGCCCCTTAAAGTGTGAGGTCAGAAGAGAAAATGATGGTCAAAACACTTTATAAAAATATGTGCATCAAGGAACTGGAATAGGAAAGTTGGGTGGAAGTTGCAAGCAAACATCAAATAATAGACATATATCATCCTCGAGGTGGGCATACCCATACTAGGATAAACTAACTCAAAGCATGATGGTCGACCAATACACTGCGGATCCATGAAAGTATTGATTAAAAATATGGCCACCAAAAATACAATGTGGATCCATGATTCCAT
>SNQJ01S0035309.1:39705-64527 GCA_010110895.2 Picea sitchensis
GGGTATACAAAGTAATCAAACAATCTCCATTGCAACCTGGGTAAGGGGTTCCCAAGGTCATCACCCTGATCCCAAAATGGTACGATTCTAACTATGTGAATAGATGTGTTGATTTTGGGCATGGTATAAACCACTTGATTATTGGTCATTGATGCATACCATTGAGCCGTGCAAGGGAAATCACCAATGATGATAATGAATCCCAAGGTACCCTATTACATTCCTACGAATGTGAATAAATGAGCAGAAGTTGAACATTCGTGGAATTGTTCGATCGGAGGCCAATGATGTAAACCTACTATTGAAAGTGAGGAGACATGTCATTGAGGCATGCAGGTTCCAAGGTACTAATTGGTTTCTAAGTCTAATTCCTGGATAATGTGTTGAAGTCAACAGGAGCAAACTCATCGAAGGAGTGCCATAATGTATCCCCCATCATTGACAAGAAATTGACACAGGAAAAAGATGTAATATGATGGATCAAATGAGCACAAACTGACATAAGGATGAGGATGAGAGTCGACAATACTATAGGATGGGTGATTGAGGCTGAAACTCCCCTTGAACATTGTGAGGAATGACAAATGACTTGGAAGCATTGACTCGACGAGTACCAAGAACATAATGTGATGATAATCATAGCACTCTTCGACTGGAACAAAAAAGTATAAGAACACATAGAATTGGTATGACTCAAAGACAAGTAAATTACCCAACTATAAGACGAGACACAAACATGTGCCATGTTCAAGGGAGACAACGAACAATGGCCATAATGTTTTTCAAAAATTATCCCACTTCCCTTAATTTCCCCCCCACCATGCAGAACGACGAGTACCTCTTTGTTTTTTAACGAACTTGAGGAGGATAACAGATGCTCGGTATAGCTCATCTTCAATGAGTCCCTCATCACATGTTTAATGAACCTGAAGGAGGGGTTTAGTCCCATAAATATCATATGGGTCTTTCGATGCATAATTTTAAGAGCCCAAAGAAGGTAAGATCAATGGTCTTTTCATGTTTAGAGAGTCTGAAAATATCTTAAATAAGACTCTAGTGGCATTCTTTTTTGTAAATTTAGTCCCCCGAGCCTGAAAAAGTGTAAAACAAAACAAGGGAGAACTCTTCTAGTCAAGATTGACTAGAGTATACGCTTTTCATAGTTAGTCTTGTGAGGCCAAAAGAGGGGTAAACTACCACTCGAAATATGACTCTTTTTGGTTTAACGTGTTCGAAGGATGACGAAGTATGCTCGTAGTCTGCTTCATTTTTTAACAAGCTTGAAATAAAGAATGAAACTATGCTTGAGGTAGGTTTCAATTTTACACAAGATTGAAACAGAGAAAAACTATGCTTGGGGTAATACCCAAGAACGAGCCTCTTCCCAACATGGTGTACAAAGGTTGGGACATTGATCATGATCCAGGTGGATATTGGTGGCCACCCACCTATTCCAACTATCTCACATACAATTTTCATCTTGGAAATTTGTTTTCTAGCTTTTCGGGTCCTAAACTTCTAGGGCCATTTTGAGGCCCTAAACAACGTTTTTTGGGCTTGTCACAATCACACTAAAAAAAAAGTTAGAGTGTGATGGAAAAATGTGTAGTTATCAAATAGACCTTTCCAACGAGATATCATGCACCTAAAATGAATATCGTATGCAAAATTTACAACTCCAGAAGTTGATGTACCAACTTACCCGATTAGGGCCCACATGACTTTTGGCGATTCATCTCCTAGGGTTAGGTTTTTGGATGTCTAGGGTTTTTTTATTACCTTTTTATGCTAAAAATTCTTGTATGCCTCATTATAATGTGCTCAGGAGAATGCACGTAGTAGCCACATCTATTTTTAGAGATTAGCTACCACCATTCGAGCACGATTGTTTCATTCTGCATTTTACAGTTTCAACAGATTTCTTTGTTGAATATAATTTAAGTTTCAATGTATCTTTGTTATTGTTCTATGTATATCTGTGTGAGTGTTATAGATCTGTGTTCATTTCGTTCCGCTCATAAATTCGTATCAATGGTATCAGAGCAGTCTTCTCTTCATTTGTTTCTATGTGCATGTCCCCAACGAGGTTAGGGTATAAGCAGTTGGGACTTGAACCACTTGAGCCTTTGCAATATTGGCCTTGCCAAAACCGATGGATGTCCATGGGGGAAGAAAAGAGACATGATGGGGTAGGATATCCCTTTAAACTATTTCTCGAGGAAGCCATCACACGATAGAGGAATGAGATGATGGATAATTTTGCGCAAATCCTTCGACGACTGCCAACATACGGCGCATCTTCCTCGAGGGAAAGTGTTGCCTCCTTCAAGGTGAAAATCAATTTTGATATTGCTATATTTGAAGGTCAAATAGACGCGGATGTCTTAGACAAATGGTTAAAACTTATAGAAGGGTATTTTTCTATCCATAACTTTTCTGATAGAGAAAAGATTACATTTTCTCTCCTTAAGGCCATCCCCCATGTTCAAGACTGGTGCAATACTTTCTATGAGAAAAAGGAAATAAAGGAATCCACATTATTTGTAGTTGCACCCACTTGGGGTTCTTTCAGGGATGTTATTAAGGAACAATACTACCTTGTTGGAAGTTATGATGACTTATATACAATATGGACCACACTGTGGCATGAAAGAGACCAAACAATGCCAAAGTTCACCAATGTCTTCCATACCTTGTGCACCAAAATGGGTATCAAATACTTTGAACGACATCTGGTGCTCAAGTATCGTGACTGAAAATATAGATACATCTAGACATAAATAGATTTTCTGGACATATTATCCTTGGGCGTGGCCTATCAATATGTTGTCAACATCGAAAAAAATCTTAAACAAAAGACACGACAATTTGTGTCTACGAATCCCTCACAACAGAAGTAGGGAAAAGGTAACCCCAACCCATAGAACAAATGGTATATCAAGGATGGATAGCCTCAGTACAATGATTCTAAGATGCAAACAAAGAAGGACAATGGGAAGAAAAAGAAAGACACTGGGAAGTGGTGCGAGTTCCATAAGAGCTCCTAGCATAACATCGTTGAATGCCGCTCAAAGAAGTCATTGGTGGTCGATGTGAAAGCCTTTAAATTAGATGTGAGCTCCGACTTTGACTCAGAACCAAAAAAAAGGAGATGGATCATTGACACAGAACCCAGTGCCATCGTTTCTACCACCAAGGTCCAACCAGGTGAACCTGATGAACCAGAGGAAGGCGAGTGCCTCTTTCATTCACACATGTGTGTGAAGGGTACTTCATTTCTCTTCATTGTTGATAGCGGTAAAAAAATAACCTCATCTTATTGGAGGTCGTCAAGCAGTTGGATCTTCCGACAACGCCACACCCACAACCATACACCATTGGATGGCTCCTCCAAGGGAGTGATATCCGCGTCAGCCAACAATGTCTCCTTGCCTATGACATCAAGCCCTTCAAACATGAGGTATTGTGTGAGGTCTCCCCCCTTGAAGTTTGTGATGTTCTTTTGGGCTAACCTTATTTATGGAAACTTCATGTTTTATATGAGTCTATGCCTCATAGTGTTATTATTACATTGAAAAAGAAATTGTACTAGATACTCGAGGTAGTCCCACCTGTTAGCACTGAGAATCACCCTCAGACTGCTAGAGGATAAGCCCAGTAACCATCAAAGTGTAAAATGGATTAAAATGGTTTGAGTAGGTGGATCGACAAGACTTTAAAGAAAGTGAAAGACAAAAGATATCACTGCAGATCAGTGATGGACCATTGGGCTATGGAGTCATAAAAATTCTGCTCAATGAAGGCATTTAAGCTCCCTATCAGACAAAAGATTTGTATAATGATGAAGAGAAGAATAAGAGAATAACATAAAGATGAATATTCTCTAAGAAGAGATCCTCTCTACAAAGAGAATTTAGATGTGTTTGAACATTAAACAATGATAAATAGGCAAGCTTACAGCAGATCCTCTACTCCATCATGAATTTATCGATCAAAGGAAAATTTTAAACTTAAAATCAGCAATATATCCAAACAAGATGAAGAATAGAACTTAGATGTCTCTGAACAGTAAACAATGATAAATATGAAATATTACAACAGATCCTCTACCGCATCCGGAATCTATCGATCGAAGGAAAATTTTAATCCTTAAAATCAACAATTACATTCAAATAAGATGAAGACTAGAACAAAGAACATAGAAGACAAATCTAATGAAACAACTCATATGAGTCTTCAGTAACAATACAATTTACAGCTACATGCCCCTCTAACTTACAAACTGAAATATACAGTCATAACATTTCTCAAAACCTCCTCCGGTCTAGGCAGAACCCCCCCTTTTTTTAGACATATTATTCATTTGATGTATTTATAATAAAAAACGTCGACATGTCTTGCTTCTTGGGAACCTCCTTTCCAGTGTCGTGTCTCTTCTCTTGTCTGTCCTGTTCCTTTTGTCAGAAGGAAACTCTGGTTAGTATGGGAATGCATGAGAAATTTCCCTATGTGGTACTTCAGGCTGACAGTTTTTCGGTCTCCTCGACCAGACCCCCCATGCTTCCATTTAAGGGGGTAGTCGATTGTTCAACCACTAGTCCTTCTTTCATTAACTGATTTTATCCTTGGGATCAGGACGAGGCCTTACGCCTAGCTTGCCGCCATGTGCTGCCCTCAGATTGGGCCGTATATAAGCACATGATTACGAAAGTTTCCAAGGGAATTTTGGATCCACACCACTCCAACCCCCGCAATCCACCACCAACTGCCACATACCTCCTTATCTATACCATGGTTTCGATTACGGGACCGCTCTAGAATTTTAACGTTCGAACATGTTTTGTCCCCACAATGAAGCGTGGTTGTCGATCTATTGCAATCTATGATCTGGGCCACCCTTCTATTTTACCGCCCCTGCTAAAATTTATCCGTCTGCCAACTCCATAATCCTTTTAAACGTGTTTAGAGATGGAGCCAATTTTGGCGCTTGGGAGCTTTGGATGATGAGAAAGAATATCTCTTGGAGGATGATCTCCCAAATTTGACATGGTGGCTTGATGTCATTGTGTTGTCACAACTACTGATGGATGAGTGCCATGTGCCTTCGGCACTTCGACACTTCGAGCTTTGGGAGTTTTGGATTGTGAATCATGAAAAACTCCCAGAGTGGTACGGGCCCGTAGTGACGTGGTAGCCTGAAATGAATTCTATGCATCCTCGGCAGATAAGTGCCATGTGTTGAGTTGAAAAACACCCGTGGAGTGGTAGGGCCTGAAGCGATGTGTCATCCTGGCGTCACTTCGAGACTTTGGCTCTTCGGGACTTCGGGATGTTTGGATGGAAATCTCCTGAAGTAACTTTCTCCCGATTGACGTGGAAACCTCTTGTTACTTCGAGAATTCGGGCTTTGTGAGATTTTGAATGTGGACATGAATATATCCCGAAGTGACTTTCTTCCGGTTGACATGGGAGCCTCTCACTACTTCGAGACTTTGGACTTCGGGACTTCTATCTAGTTGTTAATCCTTGCACGATTTTGAAACTCCGAATGCATGGGAGCCGCTAATATGAACTGCACATGAGATCTTTGCCGTTGAAAATTGAACCCGCCTATTTTCTTGTATTTCAAGCCCAAAATGGTCTGCTCTGAATTCTTCATTTTTCTCATAGTTTTTTCCCTGTGCATACAACATACTTGACCAACCCGACTTTATCAACCAGAAGAGGGAAAAACTTATAGGAAGGTATGCAGAAAAGAGAGAGAGACTCGGCATAGGTGTATACCTAGGTTTTAACAATAACTACATATGACCCATGACAACTTTATGTGCTAACATTGGCTCCACAGGGGATGTCTTGCTCCCCGTGAGCTGCCAAGAACAAGCAACTTCAGTGTCTTATCCTAGGGCTATGGGGTCACTTATTCAAAAAATAAAAGAAAACTGAAAAATGAAAAGATCGCACACAATCTTATTTATATACAAGACCATACTCTAACTGATGTTTACAATAGGCTAGGTGAAAACAAAATTCCACCAGAGCCACTTAAGTAACTTTCTAACTGAAAACTTTCTTACTCTGCCACTGATCAACAAGAGATAATAAAACTGTGACAACAAATTAATTACATTCTTTAGATTACCTCCCAATGTTGAAGGCATGCCAAAGATTGAAGGCTTCAATGCATTGAGGAAATGCAACTCCATGTACTCCTCTATAGGATCATAAAATAGGTGATAAAAATCATTGGGTTCATAAAAGAAAACCTTCTCTACTTTAAAACTGCTCACATATGGTTGAATGTCTGTTGCAAGTACAAGTGAATGAATGGTTGATGCAGGTTGTTGATCCACTTTCCTTTTATCTTCTCTGAAAACATTTGCTAGCTGATTGCAAGAAATATCCTCATGTATATCAATGAATGGATGTTTCTCTTTAACATGTTGCTCTTGGTAAAAGTTTTCATTTTCACCAGAAGGTTGGCTGCTAATGATTTTTGCTTCCAGGGTGAAAATTACGTCAACATATTCATTACTGTCTCCATAATGATCAAATAAAGGAGTCTCGAATGACATATCAAGAGATATTTTCTGCCCAACATGAGAAAATTGTTCTTCATTGTTAAAAACAAGTTTCCTTTCAAGATTCAATCCAGGAAGAAATATCTTATCATCACCATATGAGTCAAAGATAGGCTGCTCATATCTAGGTCTTTTAGAGATAGGGCTATAAAGGGTATCAGTTTCCAGAACAGACTCAATTTTTGCATTCTCTTTATTAAAACAACAAACAAAATTTTCATCTGATGTAGATGAACATGGAAGATAAAGGTTTGATTCCTCATCCAAGGAATCTTCTTCATTATCACATCCTTTATAAGAATCAATTATATCATGAACAAATTCTTTATACTCCTCATAGAAGCTATGTAAAATTAACTCATAGGAATAAAGTTTTTGACAATGAATATTGAAAGCAGCATGAAACTCTTTGAGTGAAGAAATGCTAGAAGGTTCAAGATATTGATACCAAATACGAACATCTCCTTGAAGAGAGTACATAAAAAGATTCATACCTATGTATTCATGTTGTATGTCAAGTTGTTGCATCAAAGCATGAAATTCTAGAACATGCTCAATAGGGTTTTCCTTCTCACCCTCATAAAATCTTGGCAACAGATCTTTCCATTCATCAATTTGAGGCACAAGATGTGGATAACCAGCTATAGCTGAGAAATTGAGTGGGGAAAACCTATTGGCTAGGATAGCTTCCATATCCATTTAATTTGTCTCAAACCAGGGGAGTCACCAATAGATTTCTGAACAATGGAGTCGCCATGGTGAAAGATGTGCAGTCATAATAATGTGCCCAACTTTAGTTCACCATATAAAACTAGATCTCTTCGTTGTCATTCTCCCATGGAAGATATCTTCACTTCTGTCCCCGACAATATCTCCATTAATGTTGGCACTGAGAATCACCCTCAGACTGCTAGAGGATAAGCCTAGTACCCATCAAAATGTAAAATGGATTGAGTAGGTGGATCAGAAAGACTTTAAAGAAAGGGAAAGACAAAATATATCATTGCAGATCAGTGATGGAACATTGGGCTATGGAGTCATAAAAAGTATGCTCAATGAAGGCATTTAAGCTCCCTCTCAAACAAAAGATTTGTATAATGATGAAGATAATAATAAGAGAATAACATAAAGAAAAATATTCTATAAGAAAAAATCCTCTCTGCAAAGAGAATTTAGATGTGTTTGAAAAGTAAACAATGATAAATAGGAAATATTACAACATATCCTCTACTGCATCAGGAATCTATCGATTAAAGGCACATTTTAATCTTAAAATAAAAAATACATCCAAACAAGATGAAGAATAGAACTGAAATGTGTCTGAACAGTAAACAATAATAAATAGCAAAGCTTACAGTAGATCCTCTACCGCATCAGGAATCTATCGATCAAAGGCAAATTTTAATCCTTAAAATCAACAATTACATTCAGACAAGTTGAAGACTAGAACATAGAACATAAAGACAAATTTGATGAAACAACTCATATGAGTCTTCAATAACAATACAATTCATAGCTACATGCCCCTCCGACTTACAAACTGAAATATACAGTCATAACATTTCTCAAAACCTCCTCCGGTCTAGGCTGACCCCCCCCCCTTTTTTTAGAGATATCATTCATCTGATGTATTTATAATCAAAACAATCGACACGTATTGCTTCTTGGGAACCTCCTTTCTAGTGTCATGTCTCTTCTCTTGCGTGTCATGTTCCTTCTGTCAGAAGGAAACTCTAGTCAGTATGGGCGTGCAGGAGAAACTTCCCTCTGTGGTACTTCGGGCTGATAGTTTTTTTGTCTCCTCGGCCAAACCCCCCATGCTTCCATTTAAGTTGATAGTCGATTTTTCAACCACTAGTCCTTCTTTCATTAATTTATTTTCTCCTTGGGATCAGGACAAGGCCTTATTCCTAGCTTGACGCCACACGCTGCTCTCAGATTGGGCCATATATTAGCATGTGATTGCAGAAGTTTCCAAGGGTGGTTTGGATCCACACCACTCCGACCCCCGTAATCCACCACCAACTACCACATACCTCCTTAGCTATTCTATGGTTTTGATTGCAGGACCGCTCTAGAATTTTAACATTCGAGCATGTTTCGTCCTCACAATGAAGCGTGGCCATCGATCTGTTGCAATATGTGATCTGGGTCACCCTGCTATTTTAGCGCCCTCGCTAAAATTTATCCATCTTCCAACTCCAAAATCCTTTTAACCGTGTTTAGATATGGAGCCAATTTTGGCACTTGGGAGCTTTGAATAATGAGCAAGAATATCTCCCAGAGGATGATCTCCCAAACCTGACATGGTGTCTTGACATCATTGTGTTGTCATAATTACTGATGGATGAGTGCCATGTGTCTTTGGCACTTCGACACTTCGGGCTTCGGGAGTTCTATATTGTGACGCATGAAAAACTCCCAGAGTGGTACAGGCCCAGAGTGACATGGTAGCCTAAAATGAATTTTATGCATCCTCGACAGATAAGTTACATGTGTTGAGTTGAAAAACACCCATGGAGTGGTAGGGCCTGAAGCGATGTGTCATCCTGACGTCACTTCGGGACTTTGCCTCTTCGAGACTTTGGGATGTTTGGTTGGGAATCTCCCAAAGTAACTTTCTCCCGGTTGACGTGGAAGCCTCTCATTACTTCAGGACTTCGAGCTTCAGGATATTTTGAACGCGGGCATGAATATCTCCTTAAGTGACTTTTTCCTGACTTACGTGGAATCCTCTCTCTACTTCAGGACTTCGGGCTTCGAGACTTCTGTCTAGTCATTAATCCTTGCATGATTTTGAAACTTTGAATGCATGAGAGCCGCTAATCTGAACTCCACATGGGATCTCCGCTGTTGAAAATTGAACCCACATGTTTGCTTGTATTTCAAGCCCGAAATGGACTGCTCTGAATGCTGCATTTTGCTCATAGTTTTTTCCTTATGCATACAACATACTTGACTGGCCTAACTTTATCAACCATAAGAGGAAAAAACTGATAGGAAGGTATGCAGAAAAGAGAGAGAAGCTCGGCAGAGGTGTATACCTAGGTTTTAAAAATAACTACATATGACCCATGACAACTTTATGTGTTAACATCACCTATTTCCATTTCCTTGATCTCTTCCAAGAAATGCAGGAAGGCCATATCTCTGATCGAGAAGTTTGTCTTCTTCGTGATTCATGCTAAAAGTGAGCAGAAGGTTGCAACCACATCCATTTCCTCCATGGAAGGTCTCTCCACACATCATAAGCAAGTGGATAAGGTCATGGAAGAATACAAAGATATCTTCTCCTCACTTATGTCAAGAACTCAATCGATATGACCCCCAATGCACCACTACCCAATGGGTTAGTCTATCGCTTCTCTCTATTAGAAAATGAGGAAATCAAGTGTCAGATCCAAGAGATTACCGAAAATGGGCACATCAGACCAAAATCATCACCTTCTGGAAGCCCAATCGTGCTTGTGTAGAAGAAATATAGGACCTGGCGACTTTGCATTAATTATCAGACCCTAAATAAAATCAGAGTCAAGAACCGGTAACCAATTCCACGAATTGGCAATCTCCTTAACTAGCAGTTCCATCTCAACGTAAAGTATAAGACAAGGAGGTCCAATTGCATCATTGAATATCTCAATTAACCTCTAGTTGTAGAACCAACCATGTTGCTACACTACTTCGAACACGAGACCTCTCGATTGCCCCAACTCTCTGAGAGAGATCCTGACTTCACCACTACCTACCATATGATGGGAACAAACACAACTATCATTGATTTCCATCTTCATGACAAGTTGTTGTGCCATTTGGGCCATCTCTAAGTCCCCATCAAGCGAAAGAGTGAAGCTGATCTGGGAAGCTCACTACAGTTGGGTGGCATAACACTTTGGTGTAGAAAAGACAGTGGTAGTGTTTCAACAACATTTATATTGGCTGAAACTTCGACAGGATGTCATCAAGTATATCAGGTCATGCATGGGTTGCACCATTTCCAAACTGGGCATTAAGAAACAAGGCATGTACACCCCTATGCCTACTCTTGACAGGCCCTGGGAATCCGTCTCGATGGTCTACATGTCGATCCTTTCATAAACCAAGCAGATAAATGACTATGTTTTTGTGTTTGTTGATCGATTTTCCAAGATGACGATTATGGTCGCCTGCAAGAAGAGCATCACAACAGAGGCCACTACCAAGCTATTCTTCGAATGAGTGTGGTTACATTTTGGGATACCACAAACCATCATCTAAGATTAGGACATCCATTTCCTTGACACATTCTGGTTGAGCCTCTGGTCACGACTGGGCACCAAGCTCACAAAATCCATAGCATTCCACCCCCAAACGGATGGCCAAACCGAGGTCGTCAACATGATGATTGTGCATGTACAATTCCAAGCATCCACACACATGGGACAAGAGTCTTCCCTATGTTCAAAACAGGTACAAAAGAGCCATACATAGCTCAACTGGCCATAGCCCCTTTCAATGGGGGTTGGGATTTCAACCATTTTTTCCCATGGATGTTGCAGTACCCCTTGCTTCCACATAAGAAGAATTACCCCATGCTCAAACTGAAGCCGACAAATCCACCCAATTCATTGAACGAATCCAACTGATGAAGAAGTCCCTTCTCTCCTCGAGGCTGCTCGACCTCCCGGTAAAGGATCGTTAATTATTCTCGAGCTGGATAAGCTCCTCGGGACCTTACTGATCTCAAACTCAAAACACAGGCCCTGTTATCACCCTCAGGGTTTTCACGGTCATGATATGATCGTTACCAACATGTTCGTTGATCGACGGTTCATAGAAATTGCAGGCTACCAACATGCTCACTCTTTATCGGAGAGACCTGTGCCCAAAATTGGCAAATTTCTCACCCAACCTCCTTTAAATCATGGTCGTTGATCCCATATTTTGACAAGATCAACGTTCCTAGAAAATTGTAGGCTACAAACTAGTGCGCTCACTAAATTTTCCTCCACTCCCCACAATGATTCCTCAACGTCGATTGTTCATTCTCAGATTGATAGTCAGATCCACTTCGGGAATCCATTCTTCAAGAGCCTCAACTTTTCCCACACTCGTTTCCTTCTAGAGTGCTTTCACCTGCAGTCCATGATCTATTGACACACATCTCCTGCAGATCAATGACTATGGTTAACTTTAGTTCTTCAGGCTTCGAGAATTTCAACCTCGTGCGCACTCGTTCCTCCTGGAGTGATTTCTCCCAAAGATGACGAATTCTTGCCACATGTCCTCCGCAATGGATGGTTTCGATCTGCTTTAGCCTTTGAGATTTCAGGAGTTTATCAAAATCCGTGCTTGGAATCCTCTGAAGTGAAATTTCCTGAAATCTCAGATATATCGACACGTATTTCTTGGCAACCAACGACTTGGATCTACTTTGGCCTTCATCTCTTTGGCGATTTCACTTTCTCCTTATCCACAAATTTCCGAAGTGATTTTTCTTACGAGTTAGGGATCTTCCGCCACCTGTCCCTCTGGATGATGGACGGTCTCTTGCCTCTTTGGGACTTCAGAGAATACTCCCTCTTATGTGCACACATAGAATTAAAACTCATGCTCCTTTCCTAGATCCAACGACCTGGAATCATCCCACTCCCTCCTAGATGGATCTTAGTCAATGGTTTGTGAAACCTTCAGAGATTCTCTCCCTTGAATATTTCTCCCACTATCTCTCTTGAACCCTTTGACTCCTTCGAGGGATATTTTGAAACGTAATCGAATTTCGAATATGTGCACTCCTTGCAACAGATTCTTACGCAAGACTTAGCTTCTTGCGGGAAACTGTGCACGCCTTACAGTAGTCCCTTTGCACTCCTTGCAAATGGAAAGTTCACGCTATCTCTTCTGAGCTTCTGGGTCGAAATTGACTCTGTCACTCCTTGCAGCAGATTCTCACACAAGACTTAATTTTTTGGGGTGGCTGTGCACACCTTGCAGAAGTCCCTTTGCACTCCTTGCAAATGGAAGTTTCATGCTATCTCTTCTGAGATTTTGAATCCAAACCGGCTATGTCATTCCTTGCAGTAGATTCTCATGCAAGACTTATTTTATTGCGGTGACTGTGCACCTCTTGCAACAGTCCCTTTTCACTCCTTGCAAATGAAAGTTTCACGCTATCTCTTATGAACTTCTGAGTCGAAAGAGACTCTGCCAATGCACTCCTTGCAGATTTTATGCACACCTTGCATGAACTCAATGAAGAGAAACAATCAAAACCTATCCAAACACTTCACGATTTCATACACGCAACAACATAACTCATTCATTCATGAAACAACATAATAGGGAATTGTAAACAGTAGCAACACCATGCATTGGATCAATTTTCCTCTGTTATATTCATTCAAATGAAAATGGCTACAACTATGATAAAAAAACAACTAAAAATTCAGCAATAACTAAATCACAACAATCCCCTACTAATTTTCAACAGCCTCATTCGGGCATACAAAATCTCTATTTATCCCAGAGGGCTCCTAGGGTTCCCTCCGACTACTTGTCTACTCGAGAAAAAAAAACAAAAACTAACTGCTACTTAGATTCCATTAAATTAAAGTCTAGGAGTGAAACTCCCAGATCGCTTGTGATCATTCAACTCCCAAGTGTTTGATCTTTTTCAATTTTTCAATCAATTCCCAAAAATATTGATAGGAAACGCCAACACTTAAGATTCCAAAATAATTCAAAAGGTGTGTTATGGTGATGAGTTGTCCCTCCACGTGTGCTTGTTGGAGATGGTCTTGCATCATACTCCCTTGAACAAAAGTTCATGGAATCATGTCCATGAGCTCCTTCACTGTCTTTCCATGCTTCTGGATATCAACTTCATTTTCCCAACTAGCATATTCTATTGGGTGTCCCTTCCACTTGACCAAATATTCAAAATAGGTCTTCCTCCTGGTCTTCTTTCCAATCCTCTAATCAACGATCTTCTCCATATGTGGATTTTCTGCTACATGCATTTTATTTTCCCATTGAATCTCTTTCTGATCTTTTGTTTCTCCTGCTTCATCTTCCCTATAAGGATACAAGTCTGATATGTTGAATATGGGTGATATGCCCACATCATCTGGAAGCTCAATCTCATAGGCATTTGCATCAAACTTCCTTAATATCTTACATGGACCTATCTTCTTCATCTTCAACTTGTTATATGTTCCCCTAGGGAACCTTTCTTTCTTGAGGTGCGCTAGAACTTGATATCCTACTTCAAATTGAAGCTCTCTGCGATGTTGATCAACTATGTGCTTGTACTCTTGGCTAGAGTTTTGTAACTGCTCTCTGATTTGGCTATGGAGCTACTACATTTCTGTAGCAAAATCTTCTTCTCCAACACTTCTGAACTCACTATGTTCCAAGCCTCTTAACTCATATACTCCTCTTGGTTGCATTCCATACAATATTTGGAAGGGGCTCTTTCTAGTTATCCTGTTTGGTGAGTCATTGTATGCAAATTCGGCTTGTGGAAGAATCCGATCCCACTGACTATGATGATAAGAAACCAGACTCCTCAATAAGTTTCCCAAACTTCTGTTCACCACCTCATTCTTTCCATCTATCTGAGGGTGATAAGCTGAGATGAAGGACAAATCTGTCCCCAACTTCTTCCACAATGTTCTCCAGAAATGACCAATGAATTTGGTATCTCTGTCTGAGACAATACTTTTGGGTAATCCATGAAGTTGAACAACTTCCTTGAAAAATAAATTTGCAACATGTGTTGCATCACTAGTCTTCTGGCATGGGATAAAGTGTGCCATTTTTCAAAATCTATCCACTACCACAAATATGGAATCACACGCTCTTTGTGTTCTTAGCAGTCCTAATACGAAATCCATTCTTATTGCATCTGAAGGCCTCTCTTTTATTGGAAATGTTTGATACAATCCAGTGTTCTATCTTTTTCATTTTGCATGTTGGCAGATTCTACATATGTTCACAAAATTTATCACTTATGTTATCATACCTGACCAATAGTATGAACTTCTCAATTGTGGAAATGTTTTATCATGACCGAAATGTCCAACCAATCCTCTACTATGCTTTTCCTTCAAAAGGTTATCCTTCATTGAGCATTTTGGTATGCACAACTAATTGCCCTTGAACAACAACCCCTCTTGAATCATATACTCTGTCCAATGGCTCCTGTCTCTCAGCACATGATTTGCACTGCTTCATATGATTCCTTAAAATCTGGATCATCACAATACATATCCTTAAGGTGTTCAAACCCTAAGGTCTTGACCTGAAATTCCTGCAGAATCAAAAATCTCTTGCTCAATGCATCAACAAATTTGTTAGCATTACCAAAAATATGTTTAATGACAAAAGTGAAATTTTGCATAAATTCTATCCACTTAGTGTGTCTCTGGTTTAACTTCTCCTGTCTGGTTATGAATTGTAAAGCTTGGTTGTTGTTGTACAAGACAAATTCCTTTGGAACAAGGTAGTGCCTCCATTTCTTCAAGTCTTGAATTATGGCATAAAATTATTTATCATATGTGGAGTACTTTCTCTTAGTCTCATTCAACTTCTCACTGAAATATGAAACTGGTTTATTATTCTGGCTCAAGACTGCTCCAATTGCAACTCCACTTGCATCACATCTCACTTGAAATGTCTTTCCAAAATTTGGTAAGACCAGAATTGGCCGTTCTATTATCTTCTCTTTCAATATATTGAAGCTCCTCTCGGCCTCCTCTATCCATTTAAAATACTTGTGCCTCTTCTTCACTGTATCCATCATCAGTGCCCAAATTCCACTAAACTTTTTGATGAACTTCCTATAGAAACTTTCTAATCCATGGAAGCTTCTCAATTCAAACATACTCCTTGGTGATGGCCATTATTTGATTCGTTTCAACTTCTCTGGATTCATCTTCAATTCATTTGAAGAGATCACAAAACCTAAGTAAATGAGTTTTGTCTTCATAAAAGAGGACTTCTTCAGATTTATCAACAACTTCTCCTATTCTAGACTCCTCATCACTAATGTTAGATGTCTCAAATTCTCCTCTTTAGTCTTGCTAAAGACCAGTATATCATCCAGATATACAACCACAGATTTACCAATAAAATCTTTTAGTATTTCATTCATAAACCTCATAAAATTACTTGGGGAATTTGTTAAGCCAAATGGCATAACAAGCCACTCATACAACCCTTCATTTTTCTTAAATGTTATTTTCCACTCATCACCTTCTCTCATCCTTATCTGGTGATATCCACTTTTCAAATATGTCTTAGAAAATAAATTTTCTCCACTTAAACAATCAATTATGCCATCCATTCTTGGAAAATGAAATCTATACTTGATCGTGATCTTGTTAATGGCTCTCGAGTCTGCACACATTCTTCATCCTCCATCCTTCTTTGGACTCAACATAGTTGGTACTGTGCATGGGCTCAAGATTTCTCTGACCAAACCCTTGTCTAACAATTCCTGGAATTGGTTCTTTACCTCCTCATTCTCTTGAGGTGTCAATCTGTATGATGCTTTGTTTGGAAGAATTTCTCCTGGTATCAAATCAATATGATGGTTGATACTTCTAATGGGTGGCAATGAGTTAGGCAACTCATCCACTACTATATCAACAAAATTATCCGATAGTTCCTGAACTTCTTCAAACAAATCATCGATAGAAGTACTTGTGAAAAAAACTCTGGGTTTACTCACCACAAAAAAATGTATCTCCTGTCCCTTCTTGACTTCACTCGGGATTTCCTTCCCACTCATGAGAAGTATGCTTGTGTTGGCTTCCTATTTTACTTTCTTCTCCTCTATTGGCAACAACATGTGTGTCCTACCATTCTTCTCCAAGGTGTAAATATTTTTTCTCCCATCATGAATGACATTTATGTCAAACTTCCATGGTATTCCCAACAAAACATGACATACATCCATGGGAATCACATCACACAGAATTTCATCTCTATATCCACCTATTTTAAATTCAACAAAGCATTGTTTAGTTACCATTATCTGGTGTCCTTTTTGCAACCATGAGACTTTATATGGCTTCGAATGTGAAGTTGTCTCCAACTCCAATTTCTCCACCATCTATGTGGATACTAAGTTATCAGTGCTCCCACTGTCAATTATCACCTTGCATACTATGTCTTTAGTCTTGCAAGTTGTCCTGAATAGACTATTCCTATGCACTGGCTTTTCGATTTCTAGCTTTGGTTTTAAGAGAACCTACCACAACATTAGAGATTTTCCATCCTCTGCACCTTCTGCTTCAACATCCCTTTTTTGTCCTTCCGAAATGTGAGCTTCACCTCCTCATTTATTTTTCTCGGGACATTTCCAAGACATGTGTTCTGTCTTTCCACATGCATAACACCTTACTTCTCCTCCTCTGTTTCTTCCTCTTCCTCTAAAAGAACTTCTTCCACCACTTTGTCTTCCTCAAGAACTTCCTCCTCTTTCAGAGTGACTGTGTGGTTTCTCAGTATAATATTTGGTTTTATGTGCCTTGTCATGGGAAACTCCCTTGCCTTTGTTCAGGCTTCTACCTCTGCCTCACTAGCTTTGTTTTCTGGCCAACTTCTCCTCTGCTTCCAGTGCAATCTGATAAGTAGCCTCTACTGTCCTCACTGACACCATGATGATCTCATCCTGGATTTCATATCTCAAGCCATTTATATACATGGAAACCTTTTCTTCATCTTTCTCTCTTTGTCCAACCCTGATATTCATCTTGTAGAACTCCTTCGTGTACTCTTTGATTGTCATAACCTTCTGTCTAAGGTTTTGCAAGTTCCTAAACATATTTATCTAATAATCTTTGGGAATGAATTTAGCCTTCAACTTGACTACCATTTTGTCCCAATTATTTATCTTTTGTTTGCCTTTTCTTCTCGTCTCATCCTGCAGTTCATCTCATCACAGTGTTGCATGACATTTCAACCCGGTGACATCATGTCTCACCTTCTTCTCCTCATCGACATCTTCATAGTTGAAATATTTTTCCATGGATCTTATCCAATCCAACAACTCTTCAACATCCAAATTACCTTCATACATTGGGATGTTCATCTTGGCTCTAACTCCCATTTTACCAACTGCTCTTAGTAAGCGTTCTTCGACAACATTTTCCCCTGCGACTTCTTCAACTTCTATTTCTTCACTTTCTTCCTCACTGATGTCCCCAACATCAGTAGCTCTCCTCTGCTTTGCCTCCATTGCCTCTAATGTTTCATGAATTTCTCTCATTTCTCTTTCTACAACATCATTCTCTATAGGTGGCTCCACATGTCTCCTTGGTGGCATTGTGCTGACTGTTCCTCACACATAGAGTACAACTTCAAGATCTCTTTTTCTACCTGAAACAATTTCAGGCTCTGATACCACTTGATGCATACCCCCTTCTCTCCTTGGGGCTGCTCGACCTCCCGATCAAGGATCATTAGTTATTCTAGAGCTGGATCAACTCCTTGGGACCTTGCTGGTATCAAACTCAAAACACATGCCCTGTTATCGCCCTCAGGGTTTTCACAGTCACAATCTAATCGTTACCAACCTGTTCATCGATCGACAGTTCATAGAAATTGCAGGCTACCAACATGCTCACTCTTTATAGAAGAGACATGTCCCCAAAATCAGCAAAGTGCTCACCCAACCTCCTTTAAATCGTGGCCATTGATCCCCTGTCTTGACAAGATAAACGGTCCTATAAAATTATGGGCTGCTAACTAGCATGCTCGCTAAATTTTCCTCCACTCCCCGCAATGATTCCTCACTATCGATTGTTCATTCTCAGATTGACGGTCAGATCCACTTCAAGACTCTATGCTTCGGGAGCCTCAAATTTCCCCACACTCACTTCCTTCCAGATTGCTTTCACCCGAAGAACACGATCTATTGACATGCGTCTCCCACAGATCAATGCCTATGGTTAACTTCGGTTCTTTGGGCTTCAGGAGTTTCAACCTCCTGCGCACTTGTTCCTCCCAGAGCGATTTTTCCCGAAGACGATGGATTCTCACCATGTGTCCTCCGCAACGGATGGTTTCGATCTACTTCGGCCTTAGAGAATTCGGGAGTTTGTCAAAATCTACACTTGGAATCCTCCGAAGTGAAATTTCCCAAAATCTTAGATCTGTTGACACGTATTTCTTGGAAACCAACAACCTGGATCTACTTCGACCTTTGGCTCTTTGGAAATTTCTATTTCTCCTTATCCACAAACTTCCAAAGTGATTTCACTCCAGAGTTAGGGATATTCTGCCACCTGTCCCTCTGGATGATGGACGGTCCCCGGCCTCTTAGAGACTTTGGAAAATACTCACTCCTATGTGCACACAAAGAATTAAAGCTCATGTGCCTTTCCCAGATCCAACGACATGGAATGATCCCACTCCCTCCTAGATGGATCTTAGTCGATGGTTTGTGAAACCTTTGGAGCTTCAGTCCCTTGAAATTTTTTCCCGGTATCTCTCTTGAACCCTTTGACTACTTCGAGGGCTATTTCGACACTTAGTCGAATTTCAGATCTGTGCACTCCTTGCAATAGATTCTTACGTAAGACTTAGCTTCTTGCGGGTGACTGTGCATGCCTTGTGGTAGTCCCTTTGCACTCCTTGCAAATGGAAAGTTCACACTATCTATTTTGAGCTTTTGGCTCGAAACCGACTATGTCACTCCTTGCAACAGATTCTCGCACAATACTTATTTTCTTGCAACAACTTTGCACACCTTGCAGCAGTCCCTTTGCACTCCTTGCAAATGGAAGTTTCACGCTATCTCTACAGAGCTTCTGAATCAAAACCGAATCTATCACTCCTTGCACCATATTCTCATGCAAGACTTAGTTTCTTGCGGCAATTGTGTACCCCTTGCAGCAGTCCCTTTGCACTCCTTGCAAATGGAAGTTGCACGCTATCTCTTCTAAACTTCTGAGTCGAAACAGTCTCTGTCAATGCACTCCTTATGGACTGTATGCACACCTTGCATGAACTCAATGAAGATAAACAATCAAAATCTATCCAAACACTTCACGGTTTCATACACTCATCAACATAACCCATTCATTCATGAAAACAAAATAACAAGGAATTGTAAACAGTAGCAACACCACACGTTGGATCAATTTTCCTCTGTTATATTCATTCAAATTTAAATGGATACAACTATGATAAAACAACAACTAAAAATTCAGCAATAACTAAATCACAACAATCTCGTACTAATTTGTAGTAGACTCATTCAGGCACACAAAACCTCTATTTATCCCAGAGGGCTCCTAGGGTTCCCTCTAACTACTCGTCTACTTGAGAAAAAAAAAACTAACTGCTACTTAGATTCCATTGCATTAAAGTCTAGGAGTGAAACTCCCATATCAATCGTGATCATTCAGCTCCCAAGCGTTTGATCTTCTTCAGTTTTTCAATCAGTTCCCAAAAAGATTGACAGGAAACGTCAGCGCTTAAGATTCCAAAATAATTGAAAAGGTGCATTATGGTGCTGAGTTGTCCCTCCACATGTGCTTGTTGGTGATTATCCTGCATCACCAACACATCCTCCAATAGGTTCAAGATATTTTGCAGAAGTCCAATGGCAAGTACAAACAATGCCATGATCAACACTCGATGCCACACAAGTTTAAGGTGGGCGATAAAGTTTGGTTGCATTTGTAGAAAGAAAAACTTACAAGACCCAATTGAAAGATTCATCCACTCCACTATGGACCTTAAACCATCAACAAGGCTATGAGAGACAATTATTTTGAGCTCAACATTCCCCCCTTCCTTGGCTTGCACCCAACGTTTAATGTGGACCTCCTTCGACCTTACTTTCCACTATTATTGGACACCTTAGAGATAGAAAAATAATTAACACTAACATATATCAACCTTTAATGCATGGAAAAAGAACCCACCGATCATATTGTGGACACACAAGTCAAGGGTACTCACCAACAAAAGATTCAAATTTATTGTGTTGTCAAAGTGGGGCATCTTTGACACAAAGGAAAGTGGCTCACATGGGGCCAAATTTAGCAGAAATTTCTTTATCTGATGGGGGAAATCAATGCAATGGAGACCATTTATTCCTAAGGGGGGAGGATTGATCTAGGTGGATATATGTGGCTACCCACCTCTTCCAACTGAATCACATACAATTTTCATCTTGGCAATTTTATTCTAGCATTTTAGGTCCTAAACTTCTGGGGCTGTTTTGAGGCCCCAAACAACATTTTTTGGGCTCACCACAGTCACACTATGGATGAATTTAGAGTGTGATGAAAAAATATGTAGTCCTCGTATAGACCTTTCCAATGATCTATTGTGTGCCTAAAACAAAGATCATATGCAAAAGTTACAACCACGGGAAGTTGATGTACCAACTTACCCCATCGAGGCCCACATGACTTTTGGTGCTTCATCTCCTAGGGTTAGGTTTTTGGATGTCTAGGGTTTTATGATTACTTCTTGATTCTAAAAATGCCTAGAGTCATCATTGTAATAGGACCAGGCAAATGCGTGTAGTTGTCATATCTCTTATTAGAGATTAGCGACCACCATTCGAGCATGATTGTTTCATTATGCATTTTACAGTTTCAACATATTTTGTTGTTGAATAAAAGTTAAGTTTCATCGTATATTTGTTATTGTTCTCTATATATTTGTGTTAATGTTATAGATCTGTGTTTCTTTTCTTTCCTCTCATAAATCTGTATCAGATCGATACCTAGTGGTGAGTTTCTTCCCATAGGTTGGTACTTTTCTCCTAACATCATCGTAATAAGCTGGTGTCTTAACTCCAATATGATGTCCAGATACTAGAGACATGCCTCTCAAGCTTTGGTTCATCCATCGACTCATATTATACACTCTCTTAGACTCTTGGTTACTAATAGGAACAAGTTCACCAGAGAGGGAGTAAGAAAGAGGATTAACTAATATAGGCAGAAGAAGGGAAGCCTTAGGTACTAGATGTTTTGGAAGATGGGACTCTGCTGGACTAAGTGACATGATGTCACCTAGTGTTTTAGTGGTAGATGGGCTAGGCACTACCCAAGGATCAAATGATTCATAGGATCATTGCACCATAGCTATAATCATGTTTAACATGGAAACCTCATGTGGGGGATCATGGATAGGTAAGGGAAAATCTACCATGAGTGAGAAATCCTTGAGGAGATCTACCCCCACACTTTCGTAATTAATATCAAACTGTCCCGAGAAAGGGATATTATTTGTTGCAAAATTATTGAGATCTGTTATGCAATAATCAAGTTCGTTAATAGTCACAATTTTCCCTTGATGGGGAAATTGCAAAATACAAAAGAATGAAGAAGTGGCGATAATCATTGCATAGAACCAACTACGACCAAGCAACAAATTATAATTTAGGGGTGCACCAACCATTTCAATGTAAATAGAATTGGTTTTCCTTTTTAATTCCACAACGAAAGATTGCAAGAGTCTGTAAGGTTATAAACCATGTCCATGAAACACTTTAAGGATGGTAGGGGATTGGTGAATTTCAAGAGAACCAATGGTTCTCCAATAAGACAAACACATGACACATGTGGAATCTCCTTCATCCAAAATAGTGCAATGGATGTTCTTCCCACGAGCCATAGCTTGAATTTGGAATTCCACGTAGTGGGAGAGCCTCAATTTAAAATAGTCCAGATTAAACATAATCATATTTGACGCCTCTGGATCTACATGTCCAATGGCTAATAAAAAGGTTCTATGTTGACTTGGATAGTTTTGTATAACTTCAAGCGTCGACATAGCAAAGGGTTCTTGCACTAAATCTTCAACAATGTTGTAATTTTGAGCAACACGAGAACTTGGATTGAAAAACGACTTTCGAATTGTGCCCTTGGGCAGGTGCAACACCAAGTTAGCAATGTGCCTATTAATATGGAGAGGGGTGGAAGATGGAGAAGGAGTAGAAGTATAGGGCTTATCTGTAGCACTTAAATTGGTATGGTTATCTGGAGGCATTTCATAAGTCTTAGACCTAGTTGTTAAACTAACTATCTCATTTCATATAAGGATCTGAGTGATTGAGGAAGAATCCTCATGGTGAGGATGACTTGCATTGTCCCTTTGCATAGGGGTAGGATTTTGCGCAACCATTTGTTGTTATTGAATCAGAAAAGGGTTAGTTAATACTACAGGTGGAGAGGTACCTTTCAGAAATTTATTGACTTCCTCACGATGAGGAAAGTCTTTTGTGTAGTGGTCCTCTGCACAAATCAAGAAGGGAAACTTGGCCTTTTTATATGGTTGGTTTTCAACAGTCTTTGTACTCTCCTATTGGTTAGAATATTTCTTGGATTTACCCTTGTTTTTCTTCTTACCTATAGTTTGTTGAGATGGAGTGCAATGGACCGAATTCACCTCAGAGGTTTGCGTAGGAGAGGGAGCAGTTTTGGTGTTGGTAATGGAACCCACCATACCATCGACATGAGCTTCCATATCAGGTCTTGATGGATCATTCGACAAGAAAGGAGAATGAGGGATCAAATCATAAAGCATGTTAGATTTGGAATATACCACTTCCAAATATTGAGCACGATTGATTTCTTTCTCGTCAATGAAAACACCTCCCATTGAAAAATCTCTAGAGATGGGTGGAAAAAGAGACTTGGTAAACCAATCTACCAAGATTTGGTCCAGAATAGAAAATTTAATTAACCATCGTCGCCTCCTTCATTCATGAATATGATAAAATATGTGAGTAGAGGTGGATTGCTTAAGCGAAGTTAAATCTTTGTATCGGTTTCATATCGAATCGACAGTTGGAAATGTGTCAAAATGACCATAGAAAGAGAATTGAAGTCAACAAAGGAGTTTTAGAGTAGTGAAATATACCATTTTGTTTCCGCACCTATAAGAGTTCTCTAGAAAAGCATTAAATGAATGGAATCATCCATCAATGAGTTTGATGAACACTAAAGATAGAATGTCATGATGTGGTTGTTAGGATATTCTTTAGGATTCCTATCAAATTTAGGGATATCAAAAGGTAGTTTGGTAGGGATGGGTGGAGAGAACGAGGAATGATGTATATGATATGTTAAGCCCTAATATTGGCTCATTACCCCTTAATTAGGGCATATTATATTAGTAATGTTATTTTATGTATGTTGGCTTTAGGCCATTAGTTGTAATTATACCTCCTAGTCTCCTATATATACCAATGAGACATTTTCATTTTGAATCATCTTGTACTTGAACATTTAAGTGGGGTAAAAGGAGGTTCCCCCTCGAAGAGGCTTCTATCTAAAATTATCTATTTTTCAAGTTGTTGAGTACTTTTTCTGAGGATTTTCTATGCTATATTGATATTTGGTTCTTAACATATGGTATCAGAGCTTAAGGTCTTGGGGTTTCGCTGCTACATCTGAGACACCTTGGCATTTTCACTATAACTTTTTTTCTACAATGTTTTAGAAGGAACAACTTGGAGGATATTTAGTAGACGTATCAAGGTACGTTGGGTTCAAAATTAGCTCCGGAGACCTTATAATTTCAGAGATACAGCCTGTACCAGATAGGGTTCTGGAATCGTCCTGAACTGAGTCATTGCATAATTTTCGCTATAAAAACTTTTCTATAACGTTTCAGACCCTGAGCTCCATAGGCTATTTACAGAAATTATTAAGGTATCTGTGGTAAAAATTTCGCTTCTGGGTCATCTTAAATTTGTAGATACACCCTGTGTAATATAGGGTATCTGACTAGTCCTATTGACTAGTATCAAGAAGGTGTTCCAAGTAAAACAATCATAACTTCTTCCTAGAGTATCCAAATTGCATGGGACTGGTTGCATTGGATCGTGGACAGTATGTAGTATTTGTGGTGCAAGTTTCAGAATTTTATATCAATTATTTTGTGCGAGGAACACTATACAAGTGAGATCTCCTTGAAAGGCCAATTTTGTGGGGAAGTTACCGTAAATTCCACTTGTCACAATGGCACATCCAATTTTGATCAGACATGTGGCATTGCAGAGAAGAAATATCAGAGAAATACATAAAATAAAGTTTCATACCCAGAAGGGATGAAACTTGGGAGATACAACAGAAGAAATATTATCTAGCATAACCACCTCAAAATCAAGGTTCAAAAGTGATACTTGGCCAACATGCCACCCAAAAAGGGAACTTCTACACCAAATAAGCCTCTAGAAAATCCTACTTGGACTCTTGATGAAGGTGAAGAAATGCGTAGGGACATA
>SNQJ01S0035309.1:71129-95132 GCA_010110895.2 Picea sitchensis
TTTGATAATAATATTGTGTGGTTTCTTCTATCTTGCTTTGTGGATCTATTGTGTATTCAGTATTTGTGGTTATTATATTGGTAGATCTATTCAGGTTCTTAACAAGGAACATACACAAGTTGTGACAACATGGAAAAACTAGATGGTTGTCCTACATACTATGGTTGAACTGATGAACCCCCTATATATTGAGACTGGCCCGAGGGTCATCCTATATACTGTAATTGGACTTATTATCCCATCATATATTGTGGTTGAGGGAATTTTTGTGTTGGAATCATGGGATTTATAGATTTAATGGGAAACTTTCCTTGCTGAGGAATGCCCACTGGATAAGGCTGACCCCATAAAGGATTCGTAACTCCTGGATATCATTGTCAAGGATACATGCTTGTAGTAATAGGGATGGAAGGACCTGCGGGAGAGGCTTTCCCTGAGGATTGTTTTTGTTGTCCCCACATAGGATCTTTTATTATGGCTGAGTGTTTCACACTAGCAAAATTTTTCCCCCCAGTTGAAGGTTGGATTCCAACTAAGGGCTGGCTTCCAACTAAATATTGACCCCCAATAAAAGGTATTGAAGGATTCCCTATCTGCAAGGTTGGGGATCATGTAGGTTGAGTAACTTATGTAAATGTGGTTGTTTGAATGACTTGAATATTGTCCATCTTACCAATGGGATGACCAAGTAAAGAACTTGTTGTATGCATATGTGAAATTAGTGAAGCAAGAATATTACCTGACCCATGTGCGAAGAGATATGTACCCATCAGTGGTTTTGTCAGAGTAACCTGGGTCACAAATGTTCTTAATAAAGAAAAAAGCACCCGTGGTAACAAACTATGCTCTTGAAAAATCAACTACAAGAGTGGTGGATGGAGGAGGTGAAATTCCCAATCCCTCAGTAAAGCCAAATGTCGGTGGGTTCATGCCAAAATATGACCTAGTGGTTGAATTGGTTGATAAACGGGAAGAAGAATAAACATCAAAATATCTCATGTATGGTTGTTCAACGAGTAGTGGTCCAAGTGGATCATTCAAAGTGGGATTTGTGTAATATCGCACGCCTTCCATGAAGGTTATGACCAGTTCGTATGAATGTTGGTCACTTTTAGGAGATGTACTGCTAGTTTCAAAAGGTATTACTTCGACCATGCCTTCGTTAGAAGGGTTTTGTGGAGGATCTTTCCCCTCAAGAGGTAATCCTTGCATTCTGCAAGATCTGTAAATACCTCGATCGACCACAACAAAAGGAAAATAAAAATCCCTATGAAAAAATACAAATCTTGGTTGAACACACCCCTAAGAAATCTATAGGTAATCAACCAAGAAAAAATAGATAGAAGGATATTCTAAAGACGGGATGTCAAGCCGTTAGAGAAGATATGAGAAGCATTTACCCTGACCTCCACGTAAAAACCATTCTCAGTTAACCCTTGCTTCATAGGGTCGCCCTCTAAGGGTAATAAAAGCGTGATATGGTTTTTGACCCAGGTACCATTGGAATCCCCCGCATTCACCTTTGTAGATACCTAGGAAAGGTCACTAAGGTTACCAACTCGCAGTTGGCCTCTGATGAGTATAATAGACATTCAAGACTGAACGTATGGGAAGGATAAAAAAGTCTGAAGCTACTCCAGAAGACTAAAGACAATTGGAACAATGATACGCTTGAATACCTCGAACAAATTCGAGATTCACGAAGCACCGAGATCAAATGAACCAGTAACACTCAAGAAAAACCCCCAATATACACTTGTTTCGCTAAGATTGGTCAAGCTTTGGAGGGGTAATATCTGCTGCTCTTCTAAATGTGACCTCATGTTTATCCAGTGTGTTAGAGGGGGTTCCCGAATATTCCTATATGATAGTTGTATTTTTTCACTCTTTAGTGTTTTACAATCTTGTTTAGTAGTCTTGGACAATTTACTCACTTTTCCTAGTCCAAAGACTCTAACCTTATGCCATTGTTGGTGTGCTATAAACCAAAAAATGTCTAGTTGATTTTATTAGCACGGAGGTTTATTTTAATGGTTTTTTTAATCAGAAAGGTCCATGGAGATGAAACTAATGATGTGTGAGACTTGAATCCAATATAATGCAAAAAGAATGAAATGCAATCGTTTGTTTTCGATGAATTCTATATACAAGAAGGAGAAGAGTTATTTTTTTCTTAATACAAACAAACACTCAATATCATGAAAATTTTCAATTTTCCTCTTTAAATGGAGACAAGAATGATGCCAAACTAACAAATAAATGTTTCCAAAATCCCAAACAAATACAATACCTTTTCAACTATATACCAAAACACTATAACTATGAAAAATCATCCAAAGAAAAATTCAAGCACAAGAATGCCTTTAACGCAAAACCCAATCTTTCAAAGGTAAAAAAAGGTTTTTCAAATAACTTAAAAAAGCATTTCACTTCTAAGATGAGATGCAAATCGAGAGAGTTGGATTTGTTAAAGAAATGGAAGAAAATCTAAAGGAACACCCAAAATATTTTTAAAAACAAGTGGGCTTTCTCACAAAAGTACCATCAACACTAAAAGCTCGTGGGAATGAGATTAAATGACCTAAACTGTACCCACAAAAAAAATGTTTTTAATCAAATAAATGAAATGGAACACATGTTAAAATTTCAAAATGAATTTGAAAAATGTTGCAGCAATAACTGTTGGGATAGTTCTAAGAGAGATTTGAAGGGGTGGAAGAAAGGACAAACACAAATCTGGAATTTTTTGAAGGATTCCCCTTCAAAAAATGGCTTTTATATCATGGTCGCTCCCTGTTAATGACCACAGGGAAACCATAAAGCATTGGTCGCTCCTTATAGAGGGATAGAGGGTGACTACAAGGTACTGGTCGCTCCCTGTAGTGTAATTCTCAATTGGTCACCCCCTAGAATGGAATAGATAGTGACCAAAATGGGTTGGTGACCCCAAAAAATTGAGCAACGAGTGACCACAAAGTTCTCGTCGCATTGTGGGAACAGATACCCCGTGACCACGATTGTGTAAGTAGGAAAACTAATGGATATGAAGAAGATCTATCATATCTCAGACTAAAAACTTTCAAATAGCCACGAAAAAGAGTTACTAATAGATCAATAACAAAGAAAGGGACTTACAACAATAAAATATCTTGAGAATATAGATTTAAAAGTTGCAGAATAAACTAAATAAACAATATTAACGTCCCTAGTGGAGTCGCCAATTTTTTGTTACATAACATTTCCCTTGTGAACAACTGAAATCTTCCTTGGATATCTAGACCCCTATTGTCCAAGAAAAAAAACAAACAAATGGAAACTAACATTCCTTTAGATCTATTATTTATATCTATAGGAAGAGAAGATAGAAGAAAGAAGTGTGACTTACTCATTTTCTATGGTTTTCCTCGTTGATATTCAATCTTTGGTCTTGTTGTCCAAGCTTCCATCATGATGAAGAAAGTCTGAAAAGAACATAACAACACCTTCTAATCCTACAATATATCATTATACAAGAGCATATATATCTATATAGACATACATGTATAAACAACAGTATGAAGGAAATAGACCAAGTTATGTATTATGAAAACATAGGAACTTACAACCTTGATGTGATAGCATTCCTCCAAGCTTCTAATCCGTTCCTTGAATGCACTCTAAAGTTGTATATATTGAGATCATAAGTATAATATGAACACTTTCGCCTCCCCCCTTTTCCACCTTGGAATGCCCTCATTATATAGGATTTGGAGGCTTAACCACCATGGAGAAGATCACTCACTAGATCCACTAAATTGGGATCTCTAAGATTTTCAGGGAGAAAATATCTCTCAAGGATTTCGAGGAAATATATCTCAAGATCCATAAAATTGGGATATTGATTTGATAAAATGTCTCAACCATCCATGAGACTCTCAACTTCTCCTTGAGATTAGGAAACAAGATGTGAGGTGGATTTTCACACTAAATTAATTTGTTTTTTCAATAAAAATGAATAATACATGTGCACATAGTATTTTGACCTTCATATGATAAATTTATCCTCCAACATGTTTAGGGATTATGACAAACACTCCCTCACTAAAGAGTGGAAAATAGGTGTGTAATAGTACAAAAGGTCGAGCAATGAAGTTGCAAGTGATGGGCCTATACATTGTATACCAAGAGGCCTATCTATGAATCTTCTTGACCTATGCTTGTACTTAACAAACTCACTTTTTGACCACAATCAATATAAAGATATGGTTTTTGCAATTAAATGGTGAATTGAATGAGCTTGGTTAATTAGATGAGTTGCACTTAATTATTTATGCTTGATTTCATGATAAATGTATGTATGCAAGACTAAATCTAGTAGCTCGAGACACATGAGGAATTATACTCTAGTGCGCTTTGAGGAAAAACAAGGATCTTGTTCCCTCACCTTATTCCAAAAGTTGAAGAGGCATTCAAGAAACCCTATCTAGCTCATTGATGTGAATCATTGATCCAAGGAACAAAATATTTCAAGGGAATTTGTTCTTAGAACCAATGACCTTAATTTTAGGGATATAGGGGATCATATCCCTTCAATCAAGGTGTGATTGAAGGGTCAAATCGATTGTAGTTCCTAGTATAAGAAGAGCTCAAGGATTAGCCTTAAGTCAGTGATTTAATTTTGTTTATCATTCACAACCTATTGTAGGAGTGCTCAAAAATTGGATGTTTTCCATTTTGTAACTTTGTTTTTGAATAGTATGATAGACACAAGGTTTTAATCTTCAGTTGATTGTTATTAGTTGTTTTTAAGTTTCTTGTAGGAACCTTGGGGAGGGCCCACCCAGGGTTTCTCTAAGGACTTTTTTGTACCTTATTTACCTTATTTCTATCATTTGTAGTATTCTTTGTTTCTATATTAGAAGACACATAGTTAGTCTATTTATTGTAGTGATTTTATAAGTAGTATATTCTAGTGTGTTTACTTCTTTTTATAGCATGAACATTTTGCATTTATCTCCACTCAATAGATTTAACCTTTAACACATTATCACCATGGAACTATGCATTTCCTATGTGATTTTTTAATTTCCTATATAGTTCATGTAGAAATTTTTTTATGACTATAGAATTTCATGTAACAACACATAATTCCAATAACATTGTTTACAAATTTGCTTCACTTGAGTTATAATCATTTGTAAACATCATACAGAGTGTATTTGGACCATGAATAGCTTCATTTTCACTTCATAATGGGTTAGCTTTCTTTATTTTGCTTCAATTTAGATTCTTAGCATAATTTTCTTATGATTTTGATCCAACAACTCATATCAACTCACCTAGATTTGCATATTTACACTCTATTACTTGTAGAATGTACCCCATATTTCCACTGATAGGATAAGTGGGGAATGGTCACTAAGTTTCTTGGTCTTCTAAATCATGATTTGTAGTCTTTTCCTCTAATTAATTTACGATTTGTCCTGACACTTAAACTTCATGTTTTTTTTGTATGATTTATTAAGTAGTTTTTGGCTTTTACTCTTACTTTCTAAAGAAATTGAAGTGGTCCTTGATGAGATAATCTCTCCATGTAGATAGATGCATATGTGGGATCTGCACACATAGTACACAATACCTCTCAAGTTTGTACCAACCCCAAATTGACATTTAAAGTACTATGCTAATGAGTGTAGCATTATTGTTGTTATTCCAATCCCATCACTTTTTAATGTCATTAATGGGGAGGTGCTAAATCATACACACCATTTTTTTTCATTTTTTGAAAAAAAAAACAATGTTGTTGCATACATCTTACCATCTTATCTAAAAAATTATATTTCGTTTTGTTCAAGAATTTTTATATCCATGCCTCGACCTAGGGATAGATCAAGACTTGTTTTACCTAAAACCCCCACCATTGAACCAAGTCCTAATAAAAAATAACAAAAAAAAATTGACATTGAGCCATCTTTCCATGAGGGAATAAATTTTTTTGTGGATTTCTCAGAAGAGGAAGAAAGAGATTTTGAGAATTTCTAAGAAGAATAACAATCCCCATATCACCACACAATGGCTGATGATGAAGATTAATCAAAAGTCTTTGAGTTTCCCATTCGAGAAACTGATGGAGAAACATAAATGAAAAAAAGTAATCCATCTTCCCTTCCTCACTTCCATGGCATCACTTTAGAAGAACCTGATACCTTCTTATTTGATTTTACAACTGCATGTAGGACCTATGACTAGACCTCAAATGAGAAAGATCCCAAGCTCTTCCCTTCTACATTGAAGGACATAACTTTGAGATGGTTCATGAGATTAGAAGGTAACAACATTAACAAGTAAACATACTATTGTATGACAAGGGAAAAAAGATATGAAATACTCTGAATGAACCAAGGGGAGAATGAATCCTTTGAAGGATTTGATGAAAGGTTTCAACTTAGCTACAAGAGAGTCTACAATTGTACTCTGGATGAAGACTCACTTAAACTTGTCTTTATAAGAGGAGTAAGGGAAGAACTCATGGAGACATTGAGTCTCATATCAAATGGAGATATCTTCTAGATGTATTATGGATACATCAAGTAGATATTAAAAAATTACTCTAGATCCACTAGGAAGAATGTTAGAAATGGTAAGGGAATGATAACACAATCTTGTCACCCCACAACCCTTAGCAAAAATGATATTGGAGGATTATTAGAATACATGAAAACTAATATTTTTCACTCACTAGTAATGCACATGGACACCTTGCATGTTAATAAAAAACAACAAGAAGAAGAAAGGGATTTGGCCATTTTTTTCCCCAAATGAACCAAGAGGAATCCTTATAGGAACGAATTTCCCCGTAATGTACTTGTAGAAGTTTATGCAATCTGTGAAGATCCACATTCTACTAATAAATTCCCTTCATTTTCAGGATTAAATGATGCATATTAGGGAGTAGAAGAGAATGTGGAATCAATATGCTTCATCAACAAGTGGAAACTAGGATCACGTAGGCCATTCCTACAATGTATAAACTATAATCCTCCTCAATACTTTGGTGGTTTAATTCACAAATTCCTTCTCAAATTTGGTATCAACCTACTCCATCTACTTGGCTCATGCAAAACCAATGGTAATATACAAGTCAACCTACCCATCCTCCTTATCAACCTTTTCAAAACCAACCTCCAATGAAAAACCCTTAGTGGACTAATCCTCCACAAGGATGGAGGTATCCAAACTAGAAACAAAAAAGATTGTTTCCCCCTCCTCCCTAACCAAAAAATGCTTCCACTAGTGTTTTATCTCATCCTCCAAAAAAACCATAGTTTCTTGCACAACCAACTCCTAAAACAAACAATAGGGAGGTCCAACATGTGTACAATAATGAAGTGACATATCAAGCTTATTATGTAGATCTTCAAGAGATCAAAGTCATACTAGGAAATGTGTTAAAAGACCCTCCTCTCACTACTAAGCTCACTAAAAAACAAAATCATGAAAAGGAGGATGTCTTCCCTAAGGAAACACCTCTTCCTCAACAAACCCCGAAATATCCTGAAAGGATAAACAATAGGAAAACATACACATCTACGAAGAATGAACTCTTGGGTGAGATTAAGAGCTTGTGTCAAAAAATTTCTTCGACAATCCATTGAGAATTTCCCAATTTACAATAAGTTCATCAAGGAAGAATGTATGAAGAGACCTGGAAAGAAGAAGAAAAACTTACCTACAGTCAATGTGGTAGGAAAACTTGCATAGCTTATACTTGGCAGGGTATTCATTCCCGAATATTTAGATCCTAACATCCCTATAGTAAATGTACACATTAATCATAGTCTAATCCAAAACACCTTGATATACTTAGGGACGACCATAAATTCCACAACAAGGGTTACCACGTTAAGATTAAACCTTCAAGGATTATTGAGACATACACTTATTGTAGTCTAATTACTAGACATGTCAACACTAAATCCTGAAGGAATATTGGAGGATGTGATAGTCTCTATTAATTCCTGGGATTACCCAACTAATTTCATAGTCCTATAAACTAAGTCTAATATGAATGGGTACCCTCTCATTTTTGGAAGGCCATGGATATCTAGAACAAATTCTTACATCGACTATAGGGAAGGAAACATGACCATTACCAATGGTCAACCCCCAAAACAACTTGTCCTCTATCCTCCTACTCAACAATTAATTGTGGGAGAACTCCATATTTGGGTAGAAGAATAATAATAAACCCTCTAGATCTCTATTTATCCTCTCCTCACCATTTAAACAACTCTAGCCAACAAACTCTTTGATGAGGACACCTTCATTTCCAATTTTTTGCAAAATTTGTATCTTGCTGCAATAAAAATTGAGGGTTTTTTTATGAAGAGGAACAACCTGAATCCTCTATCATTCACAAATAAAATGAATGGGAAAAATTAATCACAACTAAGAATGATAGTCTAGCTGTCAAAATAATAGAAATATTCCCCTCAAAAACTTTGAAAATCAACACTAATTTAACCGAGGACCAAGAACAAAAATTATTAACTGTCCTAAAACAACACACTGTAAAATTTTCATGGGATTGAAAATATATGAAAGGAAGCCATCCAAACATCTATACCCACAATATTTACATAAATGAAGACAAAAAACCTATTAGACAACCTTAGAGAAGGATGAACCCTACCTTAAGAGACATTGTGAAAGAAGAATTGAAAAAACTATTGGATGCGGGATTCATCTATCCTATTTATGACAATGAGTGGGTCTGACCCTTAGTTATTGTTCCCAAGAAGATTGCAAAATGGAGAGTATGCATAGATTATAGGGAACTTAATAATCCCACAAGAAAAGATCATTTCTCCTTTCCCTTCATTGACCAAGTACTTTATGTTCTAGTAGGAAACAATTGCTTCTCCTTTCTAGATGGATTTAGTGGGTATAACTAAATTCAAATTATCCATGAGGACCAAGAAAATACAATGCTCACGTATCCTTGGGGAATTGTTCCCTACAAATTCCCTCCCTTTGGCCTCTTTAATTCCCCTACAACCTTCCATAGAGATGTGATAAATATTTTCTTTGATCTCATCCATGATGTTGTAGAAATATACCTGGATGACTTCACACCCTATGGAAACTCCTTTGAGGAAGACTTGATTAACCTTGAAAAAGTACTAACAAGGTGTGAAGAAATGAATCTCTCACTCAACAATAAAAAATGAAATATCTTTATGAGTGAAGGGATTATCCTAGGTCACCAACTCTCTTCCATAGGGATAGAAGTAGACCAAAGAAAGATAAAAATCATCAAACATATACCTACCCCCGAAAGACAAAACGATGTGAGAAGATTCCTAGGGCATGTGGGTTACTACAAGAGGTTCATTAATAATTTTAGTAAATTATCCTCCCATCTATCACCTTGTTGTCCAAAGATATCAAATTATACTGGACAACAAATTGTCCAAAAGTATTTGACTGCATCGAGGAAAATATCATTATAGCCCTTGTTTTACAAGGCCCTATATGAAACATTCCTTTCCACATCCACATTGATGCTTCAAACAAGGAAATAGGGGAAATTTTGGGCCAACAAGAAGACAAAATTCTATATGGAATTTATTTTATCATCAAAAATTTGTTTGGTGCAGAGCTCAATTATATAGTTACTAAGAAATAATTTCTTGTAGTATTATATGCCATAAATAAATGTAGGCACTATGTCACTAGATATCTAGTATTTGTGCATACATACCATGCTACCATTAGGTATTTAGTAAAAAAACCTGATATAAATGGTAGAGTAATCAAATGGATTTTATTATTGCAATGCTTTTATCTCACAATACTTGATAAACCTAGAAAGAGAAATGTTGTTGGAAATTTTTTGTCAAGATTAACTAACAATGCAGAAGATGAAATAGTGGATGGAAATTTTTCGGATGAACACCTATTTTCAATTTCAATAGAGACCCCATGACTTGTTGATATATCCAATTATCTAGAAACATAAATTTTTCTCAATACTTCTCCTACAAGGAAACATGCAAAATCATCAAGACAAGTGTTGCCTACACATGGATCCATGGATACTTGTTCAAAGTTGGACCAGATCGGATTTTGAGGAGATGTGTAAGATAATATGAGGTTCATGAAATTCTCCATGCATGTCATGATGATCCCTATGGGGGGTACTATGCAACAAAGAGGACATATTGCAAGATATTGCAAGATGGATACTATTGGCCTACCCTCTATAGATATTCTCACCACTATATCTATCATTATGATGAATGTGAAAGAATGGGAAAACCTACAAAAAGAGATGAGATGGTTTTACAACCTCAAGTATCATTGGAACCCTTTGAAAAATGGGGAATTGAATTTGTAGGGCCCATTGATCCTCCCTCAGACCAAAAGAGGCACATCCCAGTGTGCATAGATTATTTGACAAAGTGGGTTCAAATAAAGGCCATGAAAACTAAAATAGAGGACAAGGTATCTCATTTTCTATAGGAAAATATCTTCCCAAGATTTGGATTTCCAAGAGAGAAATAAAAACTAGGGGACCACAATTCAAATCTAATCTCATAGAGCAAATAATGCAACAACACAACATACACCACAAGAAATTGGCCCCATATCATCCTGTGGAAAATGGACAAGTAGAAGTAACTAACATGGAACTAGAAAACATCCTCACCAATACAACCAACATGCACAAGAAATATTGGGAAAGGAATATAATCGAGGCACCATGGGCATACAATACCACTTGGAACACCACCACATGGTCCACACCCTATGAATTGGTTTATGGAAAGAAAATTATGCTTCCAATTGAATTTGAAATTTCTACATTAAGGACAACCTCCAACCTCAATTTATACCTTTCATCAACCCAAAAGGAAATATTGCAACACTTAGTGCCTTGGATGAATACAGATAGAAATCATTGTTCCATACTAAAGTAGTTAAAAAAAAAGGAATAAATGACATGATAGGATCATAAAGAATATAATTTTCAAGGATGGGGATTGGGCACTCCTATATGATTCAAGGTTCATAGATTTCAAAGTAAAATTAAGAACAAGATGGTTGGGCCCCTACAATATTGAATTTTTTTTATGACAATGGTTCAGTAAGGATAAAAACCATATATGAAGAGAGCATCCCCCTCCTAGTAAATGGATTTAGGCTCGAAATTTACAAAAGACCTATGTCCAATGAAGAGTTCACAAACACTATAAAATCACACCACTTGGATGTCGTTGAGAGCATCATTACTTTCAACCCATCCAACTGACCCATATTTATTGAAAAAAAAAGAGAAGAGAAAATAAAATAAAATACCTAGGTGAAAACCTCCATGAGGCATCTTGGACAAATCTTTGGTTGAAAACCTCCATGGAGGAAGCCCTAGATTTGAAGATTAAAAATGCACCTCATCTTGAAAACCTTTACAGGCTTGATGAGGCAAGAAAATGGTTAAAACTAGAAATGACACCATTATCTTGAGAAAAAAAAAGAAAAAGAAAGAAAAAATAGAATAATTTTGCAAGCATCCATAGTTAGCAACAAACATCAGAAAAGGAATCCAAGTACCTACATAGAAATACCAAGATCAACATCAGAAAAGGAAACATGTAGATCAAGGAATAACTAGAAAGCCTACAATACTTAATATGATCTCCTTAAATATAGGTCAAAGATCTAGAACAAGTCTGCACAACATACATCCATTCTTAGAATACATGTTTTTACCTTCAGTAACATCCCTCTTTGAAATCCATTTCAACAACATTCTAGAGAAAGCAAGAAATAGACACAACACAACCTTAACACAAAAAATTCAAAAATCTGTAGGTGCAATATCAGATTTCAAACACTAAAAAATGATTCAAGGTAAAATTACAGCCACATTTTCATTCTTATATCACTCATTACTTCCCATCCCATCAAATTCAATCCATTCCTATCTGTATATACCATCTCTACACTACCATAATAAAAAACTCGATCATGTATTTTCATACCATCTACACCATGCATCCTCATCATCCAACCCTCATTTCATACGTTCCATATCCCACAAACAACATCATAATTTCTATTCACTCATAAATCCATTCATAGAATACCTATAGAAGCACATTCGATTTTGCTATAGGATTCTATAGAATCAATGAAAAAACACAATCCCCGGCAAGGTTTGCTACAACAAATTAAAGAATCACTCTCATATTTCATAATTTCAACAATGAAAATGAATTCAAATGTCTACAACATAAAAAATCCTATGTCATATCATTTTAATAAAAAAATAACAAGGAAACAACCTCTCTGTTACACATAATAGACCTACAGGAACCCATGTAGACTACAAAACATTCTATAGAAAATTCCTGGATCAACCAAAGGACATGCAAAATTGAAGGAATACTCTACAAGGAATTCTCATACTCAATACTCCAACATCATAACTCAAGACATCAAAACTAGGTACACACTCCCTAATACCAATACTCTCTTTACTCACAATTTAATTGCAAAAAGAACCATACAAATGCATGGTCAAAAACATATATTACCTTACCCTTCATCGAGGTGGGCCTCACACTCTCATGTGGGGGAGGAGGTTGCCTAGAAACAATAAGACAAGGGGGTGGCCAATTCAGTAACGTCAAGAAAATTAAAGTTTGTAGATAGAGATGATGACAATGAACATAAAGACAAAAATGTGACATGGGCAAAAAAGGTGGTAATTATGGAAATGTCATATCTTCGCTGATTTTAAATAGATAGTTTTAAAAATTTCCACCTCCAATAATCACTCAATCAAATGCACAATATCTCATGATAAAATAATCAACCAACTCATTCTCACACTAAATGATCTCTTGAGAGCACTGAGCATTTAGGAGAATCTACAAAAACTGTTTTTTAAGAGAGAACTACAAGGGCTGACCTTCCAAACTTAGTGCAGGTGGATGTTAATAGTCTGAGCCTTAGGACCTAAAAAATGAAGCTACAAAAGAAGTTGGTAATTAAACCCTAAGCCTAATATTTTTTTCTTAGAGTATACAAAGATCCTATTTTTTCTCTATGCTCATAATTTATTATAAAATTATCCACATAATCACTATAACCCCATTGTTGACTCCTACAAGAAAAAAACATTTCAAGTAAGAACTTCCACTCTAATTTTTTCTTTCCTCTCCACCCTTTCTCTCAACCATTCTCTGAATTACCATTCCTACTCATTAGATAGAAATAACTATGACCCAGTTTCAGCAGTAAGCTTGTAAACTCAAGGAAATTTCCTTAAAAAGAAAAAAAAACCTTAGTTAGCCATCAATTAGCTCTGTCTAATTTTTTTGTGGTTAACCTTCAGAATTTTAGTGGTCTTCCTCTATCACAAAGGAAAATTTAGGACCTAAGGATACTTTCCAATAATTTAAAACACCTACAACATAATTTTCATAATTGTTTTTGAGCTTCATTTGAAAATGGGAGTTGGTTTCAGCAGAAGAGAGCCAACATACCCCTCTAAAGTTTACAAAAATCCTGAGGTAGTATAAATATTTAAAGATTCTAATTGGTTGGTTTACTTTGATAATATTATAGGATATGATGATAAAATAGCCATGGAGTTTGCCCTCGATTTCCAAAATAAGAAGGAACGAGAGTATGTCACATTTGTCAAGGGCTTGGAGCTACATATTTATGAGGCTAGCATCAACATGATTTATGGGTTACCTATGGGCTTACCTTGGGACAAAGATGATATTTAGGAGGCTAGTGATGCCAGTAAAATCTTATTTCTTATCTATGAAGAAAATGTAGAAGAGAAAAATGGAGTAAAAAGGGAAATTTTACTTGAGCCTTGGATTGAAGTGGCCTACCATTTGCTCAAGTACATTACCTGTGAAGGGAGATCGAGTTTTATTTATGCTTACCACTTCATATTATTACATCAATTGAGGCATTATTTTCATCAAAATCCTGAAGAGAACCTAATAATTCCTTATTTCCTCCTACATTCCCTTAGATAAATGAGTGAAAAGGGTGCAAAAAGGGAAGAAAGATGACCTGGCACATGACGGCCTCATCAAGCTCATAGTGTGTGAGGCCCTGGAAAATATAAGTGTAAAAGTGTCATGGGAATAATTTTTGGATATGGACAAGTGTTCCTTCTTAGAATCGCAATAGTCCTTTTAGGAATCAAACCTTGAGAGGTATGTGAAGGGAAAGAAGAAAGAAAGTAGAGCTGGAACTTCCAAGAATAAGAACTCCCCAAAAAGATCAAAATAGAACCTACCGAAAAAGAGGTGGCTACCACCCTAATTAAATTAATGGCACCACCAAGTATCCCACTAAAAATAAAAGAGAAATCCACAATCCAAGGGTAGAGTAGGCAGTCCTACAGGAGGTCTAGGACTAGATCCCAAGCCACTCCTAAATTGGTCACTCCCATCTCTTCCTCCATAGTAAATCTAGAAGTCTCTCCTATCCCTACATGGATCCCATCAAGGGAAACCGAGGAGCAATAAGAAAAGAGGGAAGAAATAAAGAAAGAAGGGGAAGAAACAATCATAGAGACCAAATTGCAATGCACCCTAATGGATCTGGAAGTATCCAGTGATGAGACCCTTAAATGGAAGAACATAGAAAAGGTAAAGAAAAAAACATGGAAGTGGAAAGAGGGCATCATAGAGAGAATAGAAAAACAACTTCACCACCTACAAAAGAAGTTCCATATTATGAAAATGTAAGGGGTAGATGACCAAAAACCAATGAAATTGGAAAATCAATCCTTTAAGAAAGAATTACATAAGACCAAGGAAAATGAGGCCACCATATCTGATAGGGTAGGTGTAATGAGGATGTCCATAGCCAAGATGGCCTAGATAAAAAAATAATTTTCGAGTTGTAGGCAACATACAAAGGACTATACACTCTTTCTTAAAGAACAATGGATTGAATTCTAGTTGGAAATTCTAGCACAACACGTTATAATTAAAGTGGAATCACCAAAGTAATTTGTAGATGTGTGACAAAAAAGTGATGAAGAAATGAGGGCCAAGAAGTGTGAGTTTTGTTGATGAAAAGGAATGGAAGTGATTATACGAACATTTTTTAATCTCATAAGGATAAGGTGAGATAGGTGGGATTATCACCTTGTGTTTATGGCCAAATAAAAAATTTCAATAAACCCTCAAGCAATAAGTAATTGGACGTGATGTTTGTTTTATATTTAAGTGTTTCAATAAAATAAAATGAAAAAATGTTGTAATGTGATTATAAAAAGATATATAAAATACATTTTTAAAGAAAGAAAATTTGAAATAACATTGTACTATAGATCCAAAAGTGAGACCAAAACCAATAGATGACTTTATTGATTTTCCATTCCAAATTACAACTAAAGATTTTATTTACAAACCCATGTGAGGGTAAGGACCAAAGTTTAATACATAAGTATATGATGGAATTTTACGTCATAAAAAGACGACTGATGTCTTCAAAGAAAACACCAAGACCAGAAAAACGTTGGATCAACCAAGCCATGAATGTATTAGTGTCTTGACTCTGCAAAATAATTCTAATTATCACTGAAAATTAATTCAAATATCAAATTACAATTAACAGACTATCAAGACAAATGAATGACCTTTTGAAGCATGTCAAATATCTATGTTTTTTAGTCCTTCTTCTTTCCACTTTCAATATAACCTTGATATCAACAAGAGGATTCAACTATCGTGTAATTCAGAAATGAATAAAGATGAATGAAATCTCACTTCAGAGCAAGAGAAAATCTTTGTTAGAAAAAAGAGGATCACAACACAATAAAATAAAAATTGATGCGAAAAAAAAACACAGAAGATACACAACACAATAAAGACGTAGATATACGCGGTCCACCTAGTGTGGGCTACGACCACCAGAGAAATTTCCAGGTCCTTCCTTTCTTATTATCCAAAAAATGAAGGGATACAACCTACATCATACCCACTGTAAATTCCTCTTCTTTCTCTCACAGTCTTCACTCTCAGAATAAAATATTCACTAACATACATAGCCACAATAAAGTACCCTCATACAAAAAATAGGGTTTCCTTCTAGGGAAAAAATATCTAACATAGCTTCTACCATCGGATTTGCGACCTTATAATTTACGGCCCATATTGTCTATGGAATTACAATATTTTACAAGGCAATTTTCCCAAAAACATTTCTTCAGAGGCACTACCCATGAACCCCCACCAGGGGGGGGCTCCAAAATTTCTCACCACCCCCCCTAGCGAGAGATGTGGGGGGGAAATCCTTGTCAGGGAATGGGGTCCAAGCATAGTTGAAACAAGACCTCTAAATCACAAAGATAATCATGCTCCACAACAAACAACCTTTATTATAATTGTCTTGCTATTCTCTCCTTCCTTTTCCCTTCTTTTCCTTCTCGTTTTATTCTTCAATGAGGTAGTTCAAGTGGTTCAACTACCTTTAGTTATAGGGATAAATAATTTTAGTTAAGTAGGACAAATTTATTAAATAAAGATCAAGGATAATAATTAATAATTAATAGGCGGGGACCCCTTATGTACTCTTTATTTATTTAGTTTTCAATATTCCCTTATTTATCCATAATTTAATATGCATACCATGCCATCTTATCATCATGAAACACATATACATCATTGATTGATAAAGCCTCAGGATTTATGAATGGTCACCCTTTGAGATATATACAAAAGACCCATAAGAATGTGTTTCATTTCTCATAACATGTAGTTGTTAAAACTTAAATATTCAACCGGAGAGCCATTTGTCAACCTATGTTTGTGGAGAACCAAAATTACCCCAAGACGGTTTGAACCCAAGTATCCATTTTCTTATAAACTCAATGGGTTATTTTCAAAATAAACCAAACTGATAATATTTCTACAAAATTGATGGAAAGTGAATAAATGAATGCTACATAGTTGTATTTCAAAATTACTTCAACATAATGAGATAACATAGGAAGAAAACATACTCAAAACCAATCAAAACAGAGCCACCATAAATTATAATTGCATGGAAATCACATATTTGATGGATAAACAAGATGGTGCTTGCATACCTGTAACCAAATCCTTAAAGTCTTGCCAAAATGGGTGTAAACAATTATCTAACCACCATGGTCGAGATTTCCTACTAGGTTCAAAATATAACCTCTCCCAAGCACAATGAAAACTTCAAAAATGAGGGTAGAATATACAAGATGATGGGTTAATTACCACATCCTCGCGCATTGAATGCATGGACATCGTCACATTAACCCGAATCATATGCAATCATAAACCTTTCCATGTCACATTTTACCTTTCCAATGAGTTCCATAACCACCAATTGAATACAAGAGTGAGTGGAAAGTATGCAGGAGGGCCATGCACCATAACTATGCAAATATCATCATAAATTGTCATACCATTGAATGACAACCCCTTTTAACAACTAGGGTTTTCATTATTAAACCACATTTATGACAGAAACCCAATGTAAGTTGTTGATATATGTTGGCAGGTGTGCTCAATGGATAACATAAATCAAAGCTTGGATGGAAGCCCAAACAACACTTCATACCTTTGACCAAAAGTTCATATACATATAACACATGCTATATGAAATTTATACTCTAGATTTTAAAATTATTTCATATATCACCATATTGTATCATGAAAACTAAAAAATAAGCACTTCATATAGCATATAATATATTCATTTCCATGAATCCATTGTCACTTGGAATATGTATATTCAAATTATTGACCTGGAATGTGATGAGGCTTAAGAGAATGGAATAAAACCTTTTAAAATAAACATTAATTCAAAGACATAATCAGAATGTACTGTCACTATATGAGCATAGTTGCATGCAATATGAGGAACCATTTTAAAAGTTTGTGAATCATAATCTCAATCTTTCATATGAAACCAAGTCAAAGAATATGTCACAATCAAGCTGGAGAAAGGAAAATGTAGATCATCTTTTGAAGCACTCACTGTCCTCTTAGGAATAATTGAAAATAAACTCTTTATAGGTTTGATCTTCTAGGGGGTCCCACCTATTAATTGTATCTATCATAATAATTTTTAGTATTCCTTGCAATCATTTGTAGACAATACAATTAGTGGTGATTTTTTGATTCAACAAGTTCTACTTACACAATATTTCCCTCCCACATCCCTACAAATGGAGCCTAAATCCATATGTATGGGATGTTCAGCTTATGGAATTATCATCTTGGATTCATCATGAATAACTAAGAGTAACTAAACTAAAGAAACACATGGACAAACTCCATATCCCTCTTTGGATTAGGGTTGAAGCTCCTAAACCAGAGGAAATTATAGCCATCCATTAGGCTTTCACCTTAGATATGGATGTGGCACCTATTTTGGAGGAAAAATAGGGGAAGGCCATTACTCATAAGAAGATACTCTAAGACTATTATAATAGGAAGAAACTCAGGGATACCATAGAAGGTTGCAATCACTCCCCTATGGCCTTCAAATTAGAGAACCTCATTCACCCAACACTTTACAAGATTCCTTGTTCATAACTTCACTCTACAAAGTATCCCTCGGGAATTGGGAATGAAAATGTATTGGATTACAGTTCAATCCCCCTCTTCTCTTACATCCTTCACCACCATTAGAGTTGGATAGGGAAAGATAAAATGAAGACTAGGAAGAAATTGAAAGAATTGTTGGGTATTATGAGTATGGGGGAATTACTAGATATACATCATGGGACATCTAGTAGAGATGTAGGGAACAACATCAGTAGTTTAGGGACAACAGAACAACATTTTTTTGTGCAAGGGTGTGAAAATACTTAAGTTGGGGGGTAATGAAGGGTCTATACATTGTAGACCATGACGACCATCCATGAGTATTTTTTACCTACCCTTGTACTTAACAAACTCACTTTTTGACCACAATCAATATAAAAGAATGGATTTTTCAATGAAATGGTGAATGAATTGAGCTTGGTTAATTAGATGAGTTGTGATTCATTATTTATGATTGATTTCATGATAAATGTGTGTATGCAAGACTAACTCTAGCAGGTCGAGACACATGATGAATTCTACTCTAGTGCACTTTGAGGAAAAGAGGGATCTTGACCTCTCACCTTATTCCATAAGAGGACAAGGCATTCAAGAATGAGATGATTGGGATCCCTCTTAGTGTAATTTTTTTTCTAAGGAGTCGGGGCCCTTGAATTGATTAACAAATATTGTCAAGGAGTTCATTTAAGCAGCAAGGTGGTCAAGTATGATGAGATTAGAATTAAGGGTAGCAATGTTGGAATTAACTCGATTCAAAATTTGATCAGTCAAAGTTTTATTCTCTTTGAATTCATTATGGAAGTTGGTAAAGGAATCATCAAGGGAAGATATGTTGTTGCCAAAGTCTTGGTTGTGGGTTTCCATCAAGGAAGGGTGCACAAGTAAGAGTGATAGGGGATTAGTGGAAGGGAATGAGTGGGTCCACACATAAAGGTTTACTCGAGAGGTGTATGAAGGTGATCAATGTGGATTTTGGGACCAGGAAGATAGGAGGATAATAGGGCAGGTGAGTCCACAAAATAAGGCTTATGAAAGAGGGATACCATTGTGATCAATGTGAAGCGAGTAATATAGTGAGATAGGTCCCAAAGAAGGGTTCCAGATAGGGCAGGTGGGTCCACAAAAAAAATATTATGAAAGAGGGGTACCACTGTGACCAGTGTGAAGAGAGGAAGCTACATAGACTCGATGCAGGAAATAGGGTTTCCCAAGACTAGTTGTGCAAAATTTCAACATTATTTATATTTTGGAAGCAAGAAGTAGGTTTTTAAAGGTACCTAAGGAAAAGGGAGTTCCCTATGCTATAATTCTCTTATATAATTGCAGGGTCCAATAGTAGTACTCTGACCAATATCACAAGGATTTAACTAAGAAGTGTTAACTGTACCCTTAGTCATACTACCTAATTACCTAAGTATAGAAGAGCATTCTTATCGAGTGTGGTGTTCGGTGCCACCATAGCGATCAAGCAGTCAAATGGATGATATATGGTCAGTTTTAGGATACCTATAGGACTCTTGATATACCCGAGCATACATGGAAGATAAATTCCATGTACAAGTGTTGTCTGATGTGGTGCTACTCAAAGGGGTACCAATAGGGGTTACAATGGTTTCCAACAAGGTGAAAACATGTGTAGTTACTATGTGTATTCTTCCCCAACCAAAATTTTACCTACTTAATGATAGATCAATGTGGTCCTTTATAGATGTTGGAACACGTCTCTAGCCTGAAATTAATTTTTTTCTAAAACATTTCCTAGGAAAGTGCTCTGATACCACTTGAAAGGTACCAAATATAGATATGTAGAGTAAGAGAACACATATTATCCAAATATCTAACATAATGAAACAAAATAACTAACACAATAATAATATTGGCCAAAATAAGATACCTTTATTATTTGAAAATCATTGTTCACTTGACTCTTAGAGGGGGAAACCTACAATAGAGAATATCTCAAAATAAAAATGATTCCACTAGACATATTTTACAATGATTTTTACTTCTATGTATACTACTTCTATATTCTAAAGAACATTCTAGAGAATCAACTTTACAGTAGGAAAAACCTTCTAGTAATCCTTCCTACAATAGTTTTGTTCACACTTATTACATAGGCCTTATTTACTAATGATGGCATTTATTACATAGAAATACATAGTATTCTATTTACTTTATTGGTTAGGGAGGTTAGGACTTGAACATGCCCTCCCCCTTAAAGAATAGCCTTTTCCTCAAGGTTTGAGATGTGGGAGTTGATGTAGAATGGTGGTTGGTTCCCACGTGGAATCCTTGGGTGGTGTATCCTCCTACTATATCACAACTTCATGAATAGTGCGCTATCATAGATGACACTTGCATTGGTCCAAGATGGTCTGTGGATGGAAACAAATGGAACATGCTTCCTCCAATTCAAGGAGACTAGTTTGAACATGGAATTTGGATTCAATCACTTTCTTTAAGAAGGAGACATAAAAAATAGGAAGGATCTTAGAATGACTTGGAAGTGATAATTTATAAGCCACATGCCCAATGCACTTGATGATTGTATAGGGGCCATAAAATTTTGGAGCAAGCTTCTAGTAGTGGTCTTATTTGAGGGAATTTTTCTTATATGTTTGTATATGAAGAAAGCTTGATACCCTTAGGGAAAATGGCATTCATAATTATGTTGATTATCCTATTACTTCATTTGATTTTGAACTATGACCAAATTGTCTTTGAGAGTGCATAGAATGTCAACCCCAACTATAAGGGTTTTGTCACCCTCTTGGACCTTGGAGACACCTATGAGGTAAGATAATATGGAGGGGGGATTTTTACCATAGATTTCCTCAAAGGGAGTCATGTGAGTGGCACCATGGTAAGTTGTATTGTACCACCATTCAACAATGAGTAACCACTGAATCCATTTCAATTTTAGTTTTGACATAAATCACCTCAAATAGGTTTACAAGAACTTGTTGACAACTTCTATTTGACCACCAGTCTGGGGGTGTTAAGCAGTGCTAAGATGAAATTGGGTGCCCTAGAGCCTGAGCAATTCTTTTCATATTTAGTTGTGAAATTCAGATCATGGTCCGAGGCAATAGATTGCGACATACCATGTAGTTTAAAGATATTTTCCATGAAAACTTTAGCCATTGTGGAAGCTTCAAATGGGTGTTGTAGGGCACATAAATGAGCATATTTGGAAATTCGATCAACCAAAACAATTATGGATTGTTTATTTCCAAATTTGGTTAATATGATGATGAAGTCCATAGAGATATATATCCATACAATAGGTTGGATAAGGAGAGGTTGCAACGCGCTTGGATTTTTAACTATTTCTCCCTTTTGGTGTTGGTAAATATCATATTCAACCAAAAAAGTGCTTATGTCATGTTTCGTTCTTTCCCCAAAAAATGAATGTTTGATCTGTTCATAGGTTTTATTAAAGACAAAATGTCATGTTGTTAGTGAGGCATGGAGTTCATAAAGCACAATGTATTTAAAGTTGTATTATTTTCTCAAATATCGACAGCCTTTATATAGGAGCTCATCATTGTGCCAAGTGTACCTTGGATATGTATTAGAGTCTTGTTGTAGTTGTTGGATCATGATAGAAATTTTGGGATGTTGGAACCATTCATAGTGAACTGCATTCAACCAATCAAATATATTATAGGAGAGTGAAAAGAGGGACACTTTCGTTTCATATTTCCTAGAAAGAGTGTCAGCTAGAATATTATGTTTTCCCTTCTTTTAAATGATCTTATAATCATTGATGAACATTTTGGTAACCCACTCATGTTGCTTGAGGCAGGAAATTGATTGTTCCAAAAAATATTTGACAATACAATGACCATTTTTAATTTGGAAGCATTTCCCAAGCAAGTAAGGATGCCAAATATTCATCGCATGAAAAGTAGCCAACATTTATTTTTCATATGTTGATTTACCTTCTTGCATGAGAACCGCAATAATTCATTTCCCTAAGGAATCACGCTCCAAATTTAAAGTGTTTTTGAAGTCGAGTGGAGTCAGTACTACAGTGGTAGACATAGCCTCTTTCAGAGCGTGGAAGGTTTGATTTGTGGTCATAGTCCAACTAAAAGCATTTTAATTAAGGAGGGAAATGAGAAGGGCTTCATTTTTTCCATAATTCTAGATGCACTTGCGATAGTATCCAATTAAACCAAGCAGGCCTCACAAAATTTTAATATTCTTAGGGTGAGGCGAATCCTTCATAGCTTCTATTTTCTTTGGATCCACTCAAACACCAACATTACTAAAAATATGGCCTAAATATTCTACTTTCAAGGCCCCAAAGGAACATTTGGACTTCTTAAGAAAGAGTTGATGCTGAGAAAGTAGTTGTAATACCCAATCCACATGGGAAAGATGGGATTCAAAATTTTTACTATAAATGAAGATGCAATAAAATAAGACAAGAAAAAAACGACAAAGGAAGGGTCAAAAGATGTGATTCATGAGACTTTGGAAAGTTGATGGTGCATTACACTAGCTAAAGGGCATGACCAAGGACTCATAATGGTCGTCATGAGTAGGAAAGGAAGTATTGGGAATATCATCCTCCTTCATACAAATATGGTGATAGTTGGAACTCAGATCAAGTTTGGTAAAGAATTGAGAACCAATCAATTTATCCAAAAGTTCAACAATGACGAGAATGGGAAATTTATCTTTGATGATAATTCTATCGAGAGCCCAAAAATAAGGATGCATGCGACAAGTACCTTGTTTTTTATTACCATGACCACAAGAGATGAATAAGGGTTGGTACTAGGGTGGATGACACTTGTAAGTAACAATTCTTGAACAATTTTTTCAATCTCATTTTTATGATTGAATGGGCCGCGATAAGGGAAAACTTTGGGTTGAAGTATACTAGGCATAAGTGAGATGGAATGATCATGGGGACCATGAGAAGGTGGGAGGCCTTGGGGGTTTTCAAAATATGAGTGGTGTTTAGATAATATAAGATACATTTCAGGATGAATGGTTTGGGAAGGAGTCTAAAAGGATAGAATGGCATGGAACCACACAATAATTCCATAACGACCCTTTTTGAGGAGTTTTTCCTTATGGTGTAAATTGAAAATCTCAGGTGAATTTCTGGTCGTGATGCCTTGCAGTTGGTATCGGTGCCCATCCTGTTGGAATATCATGTATAATTCCTTGAAATCCATGGTGATGGGGCCTAGAGAGTGTAACCATTAAACACACAAAAAAACATTGTGACCCCTATTTCAATGGAAAACATGTGGGATTTCAAAGAATAATTAGCAATTTGAAGGTGCACATTTTCACAATGACCCCCACATTTCATGGAACCTCCTTTAGTAATCATGATATAATTTTTTTTTACTACATGGATATAGTAATG
>SNQJ01S0035310.1:0-16089 GCA_010110895.2 Picea sitchensis
TTATGGTTTATTCGTTTTGATTCATTCTTACAATAGGACCACGCTTCCTGCTATAGGCCGATCACGACCCCAAATTAGTACATATTAAGCTTAAAAATTTTTCATGAATGTGCCCACGCATTATGCCTTTATTAATAACCAGGGTGCCAACACTCATGGCCACCCAAATTTGGTTTTCTCTAACACCTATACTACGTGGGTAGAAATTTTGGAAGGTCCTCCTTCCTTAATGAAAAATCCCTTGCCTATCCTTTATGCAAATATGCATTTCCTGGAAGTAATTCCATACAACGTTCTATCTATGAGCACTTTTGTTTCCAATCGTTTCTTGATTAGCCCATGTGTTCATGACATATCAGTTCATGAATTCTTCTGAGGGTTATAGCCAGTGTTTACTACCAGAGGTTCATACCTCCATTATTCAGGTTCTCCTTCCTGAATCATACCCTACTTGGGTATCCAAGGCATACAATTGCCCTTTAAATTTTATGCAATAATAAAATATTTCAGAAGGGGTTCTTACCAAATCCCTTCATACCCTATTCCACACAGGCATGAATATATTTATACCAGTTCTTGGCTGCTAGCACCCTCTCTCTGTTCTCTACCTTATCAGTAGTGCTTTAGCGGGATTTTCACAGTCCCGTCAACAACCTTTCGACCACAGCCTTTCCATGGTCACCCTCTGCTTGAGGTTGTTCATTATTGGCAACTGTCTTTATCAACAGTTCCAATATTATTCCTTTCTACACATGACATACACCATAGGCACATTAATCATCATGTAAATTAAAATGAAAATATCATAGCGTTTAATTAATAAAAACATTTTCATGCATGTCTAGCATATCTGTATGCACTTCATCACATTATCCTTAATGTTTTTCATGAGTGTAACACAACAGTTCTCAATCGTTTTCATAGCATTAAAACCATCATTATTATGGTGTCAAATCATTTTCGTTCATCAATGTACTAGCTTTCTCATTCCATAGAAAACATAATGCACCGCAAGGAAATAATTGAGGGCTCTCCCCTTCTTCCAATTCTTTCTACATTGCCTGGGGATTTTTCAACCCAGTCAAGTTATCTCTAAGGTCTCACTGCCTTTCCTTAATCACAGCTTCAACCAACCCATATCAGTTAAACGTACCCATTTATTCATTCAATCATACTCAGGGGTTCACTAGCCTCTTACCAACCATACTGGTTTCCACAACTGCTCTTTTTCTTAGCAGTCCTAGGTTAGGATCATCCTAAATCTTAGGATACTTTAGCATGCTTTAGTAGCAACTCTTTTGTCATAATGGATAATGAAAATTTGCATCCTACACACTTCCATTCGGTTATCAGAATGGTCAATTTCAGTTATTAGTCTTCTATTACTTACATGATTCTTTCAAAATGTAATCCAGGATTCTTATACATGGATAGACCTTGCAATCCATTGTCCATGCTTCAAGAATTATCATGGTTGTGACTATGTTCTTCTGACAGAGACCTTATACAGTTCCTCCACCGGGAACTCCTTTAGCATGCAACTTCCTTGTTGCAGATCCATCACCACTTGTGATGGCCTCAACCTTGAGTTAGCCTTTTAATGGTCTACCAAATATTCCCCTTAAGGAATATAAACATGCATCTGTGCTAACTTACATCTATGATGTACTTAACCACTTTCATAATCCTAATCCTACATGTAGCTATCGTAGGTATATTTCATAGCCTACATACATTTCCATTTTTAAAATCAGTCATCTCAAGATTGTTCACAGTCCTACTCATGTGATCTTCAAAGGCATAAACATTTGCCTCTTATCATGACATCAGAGCATCCTCACTCATTTACTCTTTCATTTAATTGTACCGGCTTTTCTTGGGGGAATGGAGTACATTCTCCTTAAGCTATCATTCAAGATGGAACCTTCACGACTCTTTAGAATGGAGTCAACCATGCATCCATGGTATTCATTCAATTTTTGGCAAGTGTAATTATTGCCTCACATTTCACTCATCAGGGCCATCATATTGGGCCTCTAGTATACTTATACTCTTACATCATACATGTTCATTACTTGCATGTTATATATCATTCATACCTTACTGGTATGAGTATCAGGCTTCTTAATATGAAGCTCCTCAGTGCATTAAAATTGTGCACTATTCATCATACTAGCTTACGCCCTCTCCTCACGTGACCACCGGCGGTGACCACGATCCGAATAAAAAGATGCTTCACATTTCGCGATTTTAGAATTCCTATTGCAAGAAATCTTTGTTTCCTAGATTTCAAAAATCTAAAAACCCGAAAGACTGAAACTAAGGTTTTCTTGGCTCTTTCATCCGCATGACCCTCTACTCGGAACCTGGGGTCAATTCTTAGACACGTGTTAGGATCCCCTATTTTGGAGAATCCGTGGACAACTCTCCACAGTTTCCCAAACTTTTGATCCATGCAGGCCCGACAATATAGATCCCACAGTCTAGATCTTTTTGGAAATCAATGGTCCTAATCAAGTCCTGGCTTTCCAACCAATTTTTGTGATTATGTCGTGATTTTGCATTTCGCGACTTTGAGACTTCTATTGTGAAGAACCTCGACTCCTTTGATCCCCGGAATCCCGAAATTCTCTCTGTATGATCAACGGTCCAATTTCGCTCCTTGATCAATGGCTATGATCCTTTCATGAATTTCGTAATGCTTCTTCCAATCCCTTTTGATTTTGTGAAATTCTGGTACCTCCTCGCAACTAACTAGTGCGCTACTTCTCTAAGATCGAATGACTCGAATCATTTCGGTTATTTCCGAATGGATCTTGACTCTCGATCCCATCCAACCTTCAAAATTCTTTTCTGAAGGATTTCTCCCACTATCTTTTCTGAGCTTTTAGGTTTCTTACCAGACTAGTCTCATAGTCATGAATCATACGATGTTACCCTCTCCTTATGGAAACGACCAACAAGGGTCACTTTTTGGGAATTAGCAACAGTCCCAAAGGACTCCTCAAATAGGTTATCCTCACTGTCGATTCTAACCATTATAGGTTAGGTAAATCTGACCCTACATATTTTCACCAGTCCTCTCAATCATGAGGAATTATATGCTCAGGGTTTAGTCTCTTAATAATACAGTGATCATAACTTTCTAAGGATCTTACCAACCCCTACTAGATTTCCCAATCATGAAGGAGTTCTTCATTTGGGTCTTAATCCTTATATAACCAGCCATCTCAATTGCAAGAGACTCTACCTAATTTAGTAGGTAGCCATCGTAACACTAAAACAGGACAGCGTAGTTCATGTCCCTTGTCTAGCTCGTGCAGCTTCATAACACAATTTATTCCACCTCTGTCATTCACACTCAGGTCTTATCAGTGATAATGATCAGTGCATCCCTACTCCTATAAGAGTATTTATCATTTTAACAGAGGGGTTACAGAAAATTCCCAGATTACAGTTTCATTCTGCAATCCTTCTCCTTAAAGAGAAAACGTAGATAAAAATATCTTCTTACGCGGCTCGTACCTGAGCCCAACTAGGCCAAGTGTTTTAACCACGCTCTGATACCAATTTGTAACACACCCACTATGGGAACTGAAATTTTTTGGCTTTTTCCTCTTTTCCCCGGGGAACAGAATCCCCAAATTCCTATGGGGCCTAATGCAGACCCTACCATCCCTTATCCTTACCCATGTGATCATTAGCTATGACTAGAGGCCTTACAGGAGAGGTGCTTCCGGCTTTCACGATTCAGGAAATCGCGATGCATGTGTTCCCCTGCTATCTGGTCTCTCGAAGTGCTGAAATCCAAAAGGAGCCAACAGTTCATCACATCTAACAATGCCTCAGATTAAAACCTGGAATTCCACCTTTCAGAGTTTCGCATACCGAGTTTTCGCGGTAGAAGGGAATGAGGGGTTCATACCCTTCAGTTTTCTGGGTGCCGAAACACTGAAAACCAAATCTACTCGTGCTAAGCCATATCAGGATTTCCCAAGTCAGGAAATTGGGACTAACGTGTACCAGGGACTTGCCTCTAGATATCCTGGGTGCCGAAATACCGAGACATCAAGACTTATTCGTGCTTATTATTATTTTTGGGTTTCGCAAGTCAGGGTTTCACGATATGCACAGATAGGAGATCTCGCACTTAGGTTTCCCGGGAGCCGAAACTCCGAAGCACCAAAAACTATGTGCACTAGGCCATCTCAGGAATTCACATGTCTAGATTTTGGGATATGCGCAGACAGGAAGTCTCGCACTTAGGTTTTCCAGGTGCCGAAACTCCTAAGCCTGTATTTGTCACTAAGCCCATTTCGGGGTTTCACAAGTCGGGACTTCCTGACTGGCGAGTATGAGGGAACTGACCCTTGGGTTTCCCGAGTGTTGAAACAAAGAAACATCCAAACTCTAGACACGCTATGCCATTTCGGGATTTTGCAAGTCAATATTTCGCAAGTGGAAAGTACAAGAGACTTGCCTTGATGGGTTTGGATCTCTACCACGTGTCCTCTGAGATGGACGGTCCTGATCTTTTCGGGACTTTGACGAGTCCTCATCTTTGCGTATGTGAGGCATAAACCTTGTGCAACTTCTCCTGGATCTGATGGCTATCATCTATCTATGCGAGATCTGATGGTAGTTGTAGCTCCTCCCTAAGCTCACACTTTCTTCCTTCTTCTTTTTTTTCCTTGGAAGATTTCAATGTCTCAATAGGTCTCAACCTTCAATCTTCTACTGTGAGCCGGCTATTGGGTCTCATCAACACTTACAAAAACTGTTATCCCTCCTGAGATTTCTCGACTATGAAGGAATTAAGAGTGTTGCGCTCTTTCTCCTTGGCTTGATTCTTAGAAGGGTCTTCAGCGCACCCCTTGCGCTCATTCGACAAGTCTAGGACTTGAGTGAGTCTTAGTCTCTACTTGCCTCACAGGGAGCCTATGCATGACTACACTTCCTCTCCTGAGCTTAATAGAATTATCCCTTCAGGGGACTCTGGACGACTAGGAAGGTTGGCATGTGCACATGATACTATGCCTAAGGTCGTTGAACTCACAGTTTGTGGCTCTAACTCAAGCCACCATAGGACACAAGCATTTTCGAATACCAATCACGTCTTATCCATATAATCGCTTACTGGCCTAATTATACAACCAAGCAGTAAGGAAAGAGACACAGTATATCCATTCAGAAATCAAGCACAATTCTTGAAACATACACAATATAACCAAATTCATGCCCAGTTACAACTAGATTACAAAGAGTAAGAAATCACTTATCTATTACAGGTTTCCGCCAACCAACTGACTATGGGTGTTCGTCCTTCCACCCGACCATAGGATCAAAGGCATTCAATATTAGTACTCTGGCCACCCCCGTGCCAATCCATGATATCACTAGGGAACTCTCACTTATCTCGAGGGTTCTCTCTCTCTATTTCAGTTTCTGTTCGGGTCCTGTTTTTCTGCAACTCGGAGCTTTCTCACTCAATTGTGGCCTCAGCGAGGTTTCTCAGATGCTCTTTTGCATCAAGCTCATAGTATTTTGTTCATGATTCATTGGAGAGCTTCACGTCTCTCCCTTGCGAGCTCTCATTCTTGTCTCCTGTCCCCCTTCCTCCTTTCCTCTATGTCCCTCTTACGTTGGATGGTTTTGCCGACCTATCCTGTTCCTTCTGGCAGAAGGAAACTTAGGTCTGTAGGTCCCTGTAGTACTTGGGGCTGGAAACCCATGTTTCCATTCATGGGGGTGGTTGGTGATTCAACCACCATCCTTTCTTCATTGACTACTTTCCTTTCCTTGGGATTCGAAGGAGGTTGTTCATCCTTATCATGAATATTTGGGGTTATTTGATATATGAACCCTCTTGTATGGTTTTCACATTCTTCCTCTAGTGATATCATGGCCAATACTTTCAAGGCTTCACCCCCACAGTCAGTTATTGGCAACTCAATAAATCATATAATTACATTTTCATCATGCCTTAGCTTGGTAATTCCTATATCAGGATAAATTACAAATTTGGGGGAAATAGGGTGTTACAAGGAAGCACCATAAAAAGGAAAGTTTAGGTTGGGATATCAGTTTCAGGAAGATTTCAGTCAGGGGGAGCATCCCTGAATGGAAAGATATCTTTTCCATTGATGACAAAGAGGGAGAGATTTATCAGATGCAAAGGTAAATACTTGGAGAAAGAGCATAGAGGCATGGTTCCAGGGGGAGTGATGGTCACAGGGGGAGCATGAATGCTATGACTTCAGTATTTCATTGGATTTTTTTCATCAATGACAAAGGGGGATATTGTTGATTATTTGGGTTGGTTTTCATTGATGTCAACCCTTGAAGAAAGTCTGGTAGAGAATTCTAGTAGCACAAAGTTTTGGGTAATGGACCCAAGTTTGTTTGATGTATAATGGTGTGATTTTTAAGATATTTTAAGGTAATACTATTCTAGATGGATATTACATGTCATGCCATTTCTGGTGGTATGTCGAACATCACATAACTCCTCATGGTTAGAGAGTTATGGCCATGTGAAGTTGGAGAACCCTCATGAGTCATATAGAAGCACCAAAAGTTCAAAGTAGTCAAAGTGGTTTCAAAGAATAAATTATTTAAATAAGACTATTCTAGATGGATAATACATGTCATTCCATTTTCGGTGGTATGTGGAACGTCACATAACTCCTCACGGTTAGAGAGTTATGGCCATGTGATGTTTGAGAACCCTCATGAGTCATCTAGAAGCCTCAAAAGGTGAAAGTAGTGAATGTGGTTGCAAAGAAGAAATTATTTAAATAATAAAGTGAAGTGATGAGTGTACTATATGTCAAAGTGGATATAAAAGAAATTATTTAAATAATAAATTTAATGGAGAAATTACTAAGTGGACAAGTAGTTAGAAGTGGGTTAGCCCTAAAATAAGGAAAGTGGTTTAAGATGGTTAGAAGGTAACCCCTTAAGGAATCTACATAAAAGTATAAATAGGAGGCAAGGGTATCTCATTTAATTACACTTGAGAACATTGAATATATATAAGAAACTGAGGTAACCAAGGGATATCTAAGGCGAATTTCAGAGGGAAGCTGAAGTAAAGAAGGTTGAAATTCAAGGGAGGATAAATTATTTTGATGATGATTTCTAAGGTATGTTATTTACAGGTCATCTCACCATTTTTGCAGTAAATATTTTTATAGAATGATTCAGACCATGAAATCTAGAGGTTATTGAGGAAACATAGCCAAGTAGTTGTGATAAAAATTTCATCTTTTAGGTCGTTGTATTTTTGTAGTTGCACTTCGTGGAAAATAGGGTTTATGGCTAGTCCTAAAACTAGTCTAAAACAGGTGTTTTGGGTAAAAATGTCATAAATTATTCATAACAGATCCAAATTCAGTAAGACACTATGGGTTTGTTATATGTTATGAATTAAGGAAGTTGAAGGAGCATGAGAGACACTATGCCACTCATGATTTGGAGTTGGCAGCCATAGTGAATGCCTTGAGGAAATGGAGAGACTACCTCATGGGAAAAAGGTTTGGGCTGAGGACAGGCCATAATGGTATGAAATATTTATTTGATCAACCAACTCTAAATTCTAGGCAAAGCATATGGTTAGAATTTTTGAGTGAATATGACTTTGATATGAAGCATATCAAGGGGAAAGAGAACAAAGTGGTTGATGCACTCAACAGAGGAGTGCATGAATTGCATGCTACAACCATTAGCATGTACCAATCAGATTTTAAGGACAAAAGTATAGAGGCTGCCAAATCATATTTGCAATACAAGGAATTAGAGGGAAAATTACAGCAAGGTAATTTGTAGCAGAAAATTGAAGAATACAAGCTAGATAATGATGAAATTCTCATATACAGAGGAAGAATTTATGTACTAAATTATAATGAATCGAAAAATATGATATTGGGATAAATGCATAATATACCTTATGTTGGGCACCCAGGTTATTAGAAAATTATTGCAGTTATCAGGAGCCAATATTATTGGTCGGGAATGAAGAAAGAAGTTGTTGATTTTATTGCCAAATTTTTGGAATGTCAAAAGGTAAAGGTTGAGCATAGACACCCAGTTGGGTTGCTATAGCCATTACCCATTCTTGAGTGGAAATGGGAAGTTGTAACAATGGATTTCATCACCAAACTGTCCAAAACAAATAAGCAACATGATTCTATCATGGTAGTGGTGGATAAGCTTACTAAAATTGCCCATTTTATTCCAGTTAAGCTCACTCACAAGGCATCCAACATTGTTGATGTTTATATGAGGTAAATTTCTCGATAACATGGCATACCCAAGACAATTGTGTCTGACAGAGATCCAAAATTTACCTCAAAATTTTGGAAGGGATTATTTAATGGATTTGGAACAAATTTGAATTTTAGTACAACGTATCATCTAGAATCAGATGGGAAAATAGAGAGGGTGAATCAAGTGATTGAGGATATGTTGAGGATGTATGTGATGGATAAACCATCAAAATGGGAAGACTACCTACACTTGGTAGAGTTTTCTTATAACAATGGGTACCAAGCATCTCTAAAGATGAGCCCATTTGAGGCACTTTATGGCAGAAAGTGCAACACATCGGTAAGCTAGGATAACCCAATAGATAGAAATGTGGTTGGGTCAGATTTACTCAAGGAAATGGAGGAGAAAATGATAAAAATAAAGAAAAATTTAAAGGTTGCCTAAGACAAGAAGAAAAGATATGTTGATAAATGCATAACTCATGGGGAATTTAAAGTGAGTTACCATGTATTCTTGAAAGTGAAGGCCAACATAAGTTCCCTGATGTTGGGAAATTGTTCCAAGTTGGCAGCTCGCTATTGTGGGCCATTTGAAATCCTAGAGAGGATTGGTCTAGTAGCTTATATCATTTCATTTCCTGCATCTATGTCTGTTCATAATGTATTCCATGTATCATTTCTCAAGAAATATATACCTGATGTTAATCATGTTACTGATTGGAATGTGATTCAGGTGGAGCAAGAAGGTGTTTTTCAAGTGCACCCAGTAAGCATTTTGGACCGAAAAATCAAACAACTCTGGAATCGAGCCATAGGGCTTGTAAAGGTCCAATGGACTTGGTTCAGTCCTGAGGATGCAATGCGGACAGAATACCCACATCATTTTTAGGATTTTTGAAATTTTGTTGTATATGTGTACTTAATGCACTGAGGACACTGCATAAATAAGGGGAGGGGATTGTAATATCCCTAGGTCAAACCCAATTGTAATGTAAATGAAAATGTACTTAAGCTGGTGAGTTGTTTCATATCATTGTTGTATGTACCTTTCATGGCATAGTGTGCACATGTACTGTGCAATGAAATGATGAAGTGTGCATGTTCCAGGATACCACACACAACATATTAAGTGCACGTGATATTGAGGCCAACGAGCCTTTGTATATATGCTATGTCTTATAGGCTGGTGATCCGGTTTTGTGATGATTAGGCCAAAGAGACTAGATGTTAAAGGCCAGTGCGCCTATTTTTGTATATGTCTCATCATTAATATAAAATACATTGTTGCGTGCAGAACGACCAAGATAAAAGAGTATGGGGGACTAAACTCCACTATTTGGGATAGGGTGGGGGCTAAAAGTTAAGGAAAAGGGGCAAAGCTAGGGAGATTAAACCAAAATGGAATATTATATTAATATTTCTTAAAGTATAAAGTATGGATAATTATTTTATCCTAAGTTCTAAGGATGGGGACAAGTGGGCCAAAGTAGCTCCCAGCATGACAAGTGTCAAGTTGGGGATAGGCATACATATAGTTTGGACTNGGAATATTATATTAATATTTCTTAAAGTATAAAGTATGGATAATTATTTTATCCTAAGTTCTAAGGATGGGGACAAGTGGGCCAAAGTAGCTCCCAGCATGACAAGTGTCAAGTTGGGGATAGGCATACATATAGTTTGGACTTAGTTCATTTTCCCATCTCTTCCACCATTCAGCCATTATTCCAACATCATGGACGCACTCATTTGAGCAATCCTTTGTACCTTCATGACTATATATAAACCCATATCCATATCCATACCTTTTTTGTGTTGTTGGTTATCTTGGGAGCAGGACTGAAGAAGTGGGTTGTCAGGCCCGTGGGATATTGAAGAGGTGGGTTGTCAGGCCCATGATCAATTTCTCTCTAGGTGAGAGAATTTTTGGGAATTGATTTCCTGAAGGTGCTAAACTACACCTACAGGGATCTGAGACCTCCTGTCTGGCCTATTGTTGAATCCCGAAAAGGAAGTGGAGAAGTCGAAGGACTGTTGAGAAGAGAAGGGGCACACTTCCTTGGTGGGAAAGACATGTGGGGAATGAGGGACTGTATGTTGTTAGTTTGAGTTGGCACCTGTGACGGAGTCTTTCTTGTTGTCTATGAACCATTAGCCTGGTTAGGAATCCCTTTACCTAGGTGGAGTTTAGTCCCAGCTCGAGGGTGACCCACTGCTAAGAGTGATAAGTAGTGTGGTCTAAGGTTGGGAGGTTCGTCGAAGGTATGCATGCAGTTGGTGATATTCTTACCAAGATAAATGTCAATTGTGTGATAAATTTACATGTTGCATTGTCATTTACGTGTTTGTTTTTATGGATTTATCCTATGTGTGGTTATAACTGTCTTTATAGTTATGGGTATTTCTAGCATATGTTGCATGTATGCGTTTACTGTTATTTCAATATGAATCTGTGCATTTACAAATGTATTTGTATGTTTATGTTTTATATATATATATATTTCCGCAAGAGTTTTATGTGTATATGTTTTAATTGCATGCAGTTCATAAAAATTATGTAGCATAGCTCAGTTGGATGTTGGGTATGTTATAATATGTTTCGCAGAGAAAACGAAAGAGTTCTCTCATGTATCATGGCCCGAAATGGGTGGTCAGGGACGTTACATTCATGGTGACAAAACCAATGTAGCATCTAGACTCAACTTAGCTAGTCAAACTAAAGTGTCAATTGAAGAGAATATTCTCCAGGTCGAATATTTTCCCCTAAAATATAGGAGATTGGATAATGATTAATTATGACTAATAAACAAGGAAAAACCTTTCGAAAAATAAATCATAGGTGTGTGTGAAGTAACTCCAACAATTATGACCCCCTTTTGGATAATTATTATATACTTCTTTATTATTATTTATTCCAATAAGTATTTATTATGAATGTTTTAGGAGAATTATTATATTCTTGATATTATTATTATTATTTATATTAAATAATAATAATATGGGGAATGACATCATAACACATGTTATTCACATGTTGGGGATGAAGGAAATGATATAGAGTTTGGTATGGATAATTTCTTGCAGGATACCCAAGCCATGGAGGGAATGTTGTTATATGCATTCCAACAAAATTTACTAGGGGATGATGCTAATGTTGTAGATACCTTATTTGAATGTATTAAAGATGCTTCCACCACCCCTCTCTTTGGGCAAGTATAGGAATCAAGTTCTACCCAACTAGGAAGAATAATTTTACTATACAAATTGAAATCAATGTATGGTATGTCAAACGTGTGATTCTCAACATTGTTTAGGTAACTAACCATTAAGTCCCCTAATTTTTTAAGGAATCTTGTTTCACAATGAAGGAAGAAAAGGTTTTATTTTATTCATGCTTAATGACAGTGTACATTTCTATCCACTAATTGTAGGTTACTCAAATATAAGGTATTTCCGAGTGATAATGTATTTCTTGATAGTTGTGCATAGGAAAAGAAAACGTTGAAAATGTTGGGTGTTGATTACATATATACCACACATGTATAAATGATTTTATTATAGATAGAAAGAAATATGTAGACAAAGAGATATGTCCAGAATGTGTGCATGACATGTACCATAAATAAATAAATAAAAGGGTAAGGCGCATGGTCCTCCTCATAAGATATTGAGGTGCATGCCTATAATTCCAAGGATTCAAATGATATTTCATTGCAAACAATTAGCCATGTTGAAGCAGTGTCATGCCTCACATAGAAGTGAGCTAAGAGTCATGTTATTCCCAGCAGAACCAATAGCCATGAAGCATATAGAAGATGCATGGCTTGATAAATTCAAGGATGAAGTACAAAGCCTACGATTGAGCATAGATATGAATGGAGTTAACCCGTATTCCCTCCAAAGTGTCAATTATTTTGTTTGGCCAATTGCAATGATCAATAACAATATCCCCCATGGTTTTATGTGAGGAATGAATATATTTTGTTGGATATTATAGTCATGGGTAGAACATGAGTGAAGAGATTGAATGTCTGCCATCTCCAACCATTGATCGGTGAATTTAAGAAATTATGGGAAGGGATACATGTATAAGGTGTGTCAAGACCCATCCCAATGGAGAGGTATTTTACATTGTATGGAATATGTGTGTACACCACACATGATTATCCAGGACTAGGATTTTTCTTTGGTAAGTATGTTGATTGATTTGTTTATACCTATAATGTTATTTAGCATACTTCATTTGGTCCAACTATATTTTTGACACTAAAATGCTTTGTATACAATAACATCATAGGTATTGTAATAAAAGGGTAACATGGATGTATATGTTGTGGAACTTATATAAAGACTAGGTGGTCCAACCACCTATGAAAGCCAATGTATGACTGTTAGAGGGTATTCCTCACAGAAGACCACCCTTATAGAATACTTGCATCATCTTTCAATGGTAACCTAGAGAGAACTCAGAGACCTAAACTAACGACATCGATACATTGGATTAGGGCATATGACATAGAGAAGGAGAAAGAAGTGGTAGAATTGTTTGATTCAAATGGGGAACCTATGCTCGATGATCTTGAATTTTTTGAAACCTATGTTGAGAAAATGCCCATTGGGATGAAAGGAAACATGTGTTTTATTATCTTCCATATTGGGAGCATCGTAAGATTGACCACTTACTAGATCCCATGCATATATTAAAAAAAATCATCTTATCTATGGAGGCACATATCATCGAATAAATGTGACACATTGGCTAGTAGGAGAGATATTATTGCTTCAAATACTAAAAAGAGACATTGGCTAAGAAAAGAAACTAGAGGAGAGGTGGGTCCCTCTTGGTATTTAAAGAAGGTAATGTCCCGTGGACTTTGAAGAAAGATGATATTTATATAGAAAATGATGTTATATTGGGTGTGAAGGAACCTTCTTTAAATGGGTCGACTCTTTGATGTTGCTTCATTGTAGAAGTAAATTTGTCAGGGTTGAAATCACATGACCATCTGAACCTTCTAAGGATATGTATGTTGAATACATGATTATTATTCTATATTGTCAGTAAAAATATGCTACACACTCACACTTTTATGGAAATTAATGATGTGTGTGACTATTTTTTAGTGTCATTATCCTTTTCGCATGCGTGGTTGTGTGAACCATGACTTCCCATAGGACCTGCAATGTGCCATATCAAAATTATTTGCATTTGTATGTTGGATCACACCAAAGGATATTCATATGGATAAAATTCCACAGTGGCATTAAGAGATAGTTGATATTGTTTGTATGTTTTAGAAGGAACTTCCCACGAGTTTTATGGACTTACAAGTCCATATTCTAATTTACCTACTTGATGAGGATGAATTAGTTGGGGTGATTTCATGTAATTGGATGATCTTCTTAGAGAGGTATATGAAAAAAATGAAGGGGTTTGTTCAACAAAGGGAAAAACTAGAGGGCTCTATGGAAAAGGGGTACATAATATACTAGTCACTCTATTATGCTAGTGAGTACATCAACAAAATTGATGACATAGAAGAGGCAGTCATTTGGGACAACCATCAATATGAGGACAAAAGGTAAGGGGAGCTAATCTAAATGAACAGAAAAAGGAGCTTGATAAAGAGTAAGTCACTTATATTCTGTCAATTTAGTACAGAGAAATTGTTTACATTAAACTTGATAATATATTTGATATAATGTTATTCATTTTGAATTCTTGTATACATCAACAAATTTAGAAATTGATGCCACCAATAAATTAATTTGATAATTTATATTTGATCTCATTCTATTTGTTTTGAAATTTTTGTATACATCAACAAATTTAGAAATTGATGCCATCAATAAATTCATTCTTTACAATGCATAGGCAACATGACTATGGGTCACATTGTATAAACAAAAAATAAGGAAATGGGATAGTGATAGGAAAGCATTCAGATGGTTGAATGGTAGAATCATGCCTTATCCTAATCATTTAAAAGAAAATATGCCAAAAATGTGTCCCAACAGTTGGGTGGCTAACCATATACAAGAGAAATATGCAGTGTGTTAGTGACATTTATTGTATAGGGGTGTTCTCCTCGATGGTTTGGGCCTTGGAGTGGTAAATGAAAAGAAGTGGGTTGAAAAACCCACTTATCCTAAGTTTCAGGTGAAAATGTGCATCCGTTAAGCAACGGGAAAATCTGTGCGGCCAAGATCTGCGCGCCCAGATCTACGGTTGAGGTTGGATTTCAGAGCCCCCTCTCCATTCTACCTTTAAGGCAGAAAGGGGGGTCCATAATTGAGCGTGAAAGTTTGAGCGGCTAGGATTCGAGCGCCTGGATCTGTGGTCATCGTTGGATTCCGGACCCCNGGGTCCAGAATTAACGGTTTAAAGTGGGCCCCCCCTTTGTCACATCTCCTACTCCCTCTACTTATCGCCTTCCACCATGTGTCTTCCCTTGTCACATCTCTCACTCCTCTTCTACCTTTTGCTACCACATACCCATCCTCCACTCTCCCCATTATCATGTTCCTTTTCCCCTTAGACCCTCTTATCCTCTAACACCTATACCTCAACACCTCTCGTCTCACCTTCATAATGTTGATGTCATCACCCCCGTCAGACCCTCATCCATAGCCGCCATAGGGGTCCCCTCACAGCAGTCCAACGAAGCAATATCGAAAGAGAGGTCGCCACGTCGTCTGAGTACAGAGTTGACCGAGGCCACTCCCAATCCCGAGGAGGCAGTTATTGTGGTAGTTGATGGTGGTTGAATTTCATCTTCTTCCATAAATAGAAGACCAGGAAAGGACCAAGCATAGAGGCAGACTGACAGTCCATCCTGATAGAGATTGCATCTGACAAACGACTGCATGGGCAATCTGCCCAACGTCTGCATGCACAGCCTGATAGAGAAACTCACCTACGCGAAGCATTGAACTCATAACATGATCATGCCTTCAGTGCATGATTCAGTTCCAAGTATATATAGGCATTTATGCCATTTTGTAAAGCATCAATGGTTGAGCTAGGCTCCTGATTGTAAAGTTTTAATGAAGCACTGGTTCCTTTGGTTATGTATTGGCACTTGAGACTTCTTGCCTTATGAATGTCAGCTTCCTTCCATCTCTTTGTTTACACTGTATTAGAACAACTCAGAATTGGAGGATCTAGTCAAGTTGTGCTTTTATAGGATGATGTAGGTTGGATCACTGTAATAGTTGCATTGTCTCTAATCAGTTCTTGTATTTTCTCAATGCTAATTGATTTGGAATTGGAGGATCCAGTCAAGTCACCCTTCAGTTATCCGAAACTTAGAACCAAGAGGATCTTGTATTCTGAGTTTTTCTTCCTCAAGTTGTTGAAAGGCCTGATGCCCGAGGCAGTCTTGCTCACTCATCTCACCAAGTCTTCCACCTACTCATTTTACAATCAACTCACTAACGGAAGTTAGATCAAGACCTCCTTTGTCCTTTACATACCAGGCCTGGTCCCTGAGTTAGAGTGATACATTCCTAGGTCTCTACCCATTTGATCACCCATTAAATTTATTCGTGACATAAATTGATTGGCATTGGGCTCTACTCCTGTAGCAATCCAGGAGTGACTTCTAACGCTAACATTTCTGGCGCCGTTACCGAGGACGAAGTTGAAAATTTTCCCCGAGATTGAACGACATTGAGCTTTTGATTATGAAGGTGCATCAGGCATCAGAGCCATTAAATATTTCTACTATGTGTTATCACCCTATAAGTTATAGGATCAACTGGTGACTGGGATATTATCTGTCTCTAGTGTTTTTGTTGACAAATGATTTTTCATTCTGCA
>SNQJ01S0035310.1:43663-56031 GCA_010110895.2 Picea sitchensis
CATTGCTCTACCTATGTGCGGGTTACGACCTTAACATATGTGCATCAATTGCTTTCACTGATACCAGTCCTGGATTACCTTCTTATGTGCACCCCACCATCGTGTAGGTGTGTCTCTAAGTGCTATATCCAACACTAATAATCTCTGACTATTCAAAACTTCTGATTCGAACTCTGTCAAGAAGTTTTCTAAATTATCTTCTTCAGTAAGTGTGGGAAACTGTCTTACTTCTATCCCAACCCATCTTACTACTTTTGTAACTTTGGTGTACCTCCTAGTAGAGACTTCATGCAATATTTTTCGCTAGTTTTATACTCCAGTATCTGAATCTGACATGTTGAAATTGATACTCCTCCAACTGAGTACTCCATCTATAGTTGGATTCACATAGTCTTCTTCTTACGCAATAGTCCTATACAACTGGTTCACATCATCATCTAGAAAATTGGCAGGCACAAGTTCTACATATCTTTCACAATCTGAGGGATCTAAAGGTGCTACTATCCCGAAGTTCCCAACTTTGTTATAGCCCAAAAATTCCCTACTCATGCATACCTGGCATTGGCCTTCTTACTTGCACAATTTACCAAATTACTACTGAGGAAATATCTTTAAAAACCATTGTTTGAAGCTTGTACGTGCCTTGCTACACTACTTCTTGATTACATACGTGAGGTACATGATAGACAACCCACATACTGTAACACCTTATTTCCCCTGGTCTGTAAATATAACTATATTGGCCAGGAACTATGGAAAACTCGAAGGTGTGAATGTTTGATTTGATGGACCTTTGCATAAAAGGTCGATGAATGTAAATTGTGTTATGAATATGTGTTGCATGACTACTGGGAAGGGGATGTGATAAAAGAGACCACGATGGATAATGAAAAGTTGGTGGAAGGGACCTAGAACGGTTGTGCTAACTTCCACCGAACCAGTACCATACTGGTTTTTACTTTCTCAAGACCAAAACAGTTCTCTGAACCAGGAATGAATTTTCATCAGGATGGTAGTTGGGGAGGCTCCTTAAGAGTTAATGAGGGGATGGGGCAGACTACCCATCCATAAAAATCCCTCATAACTGACCACAGAAAGGGAAATTCGCACCACACGCAATCTTGCAGAGGGATACAAGAAAGGAAGCATGGGGGGTGGGTAGAGAGAGGTAGCGAAGATCGCAGAGCAGAACTAAATCTCTCGAATCAGATGCATTTTTGAACACAGGAGAAAGAGAGTAACCTTCGTCCTCATTTGTTTTTCTGTAAAGGGAGAAGGAGAGTAACCTTCATCCCTAACTTTCGTTGAGATGGAAGTAAGAGATTTAATCTCAGAGCATCGTGGTCTAAGCTTGGGGGTGGCTAGTGATAAATCCATTGGGAGTGACTAAGCCTATGGTAGGGTGGAAATGAGCACCCCTCTCAGCATTCGCATCATGCCTTGTGGTTTTGATACTTGTGTTATACCATGTATTTTGAATTGAATATCATGGATACATGCTCATGTTTATACACCCATAAATGGTTTCTGTATGCTATAATTTCTTGGTATTTTAGATTGGAATAATGAATGTATGTGTATACTTATATGCCACAGTTGGTTTCATTATAAATTGAGTAAGCTCACAGCATGAGCCCGTTCCACTGAGAATTGCCCCATATGCCTGATTCTCTTGGTGTCCTGGTTTAATCCCTCAAAATCACCTTCCCCAAGGAGTTGCATCGTGTCTCAGAGTCGGAGTAAGATCATTGGTATGGTTACTGCTACAGTAAACCCACAAGGTTACCCTGCCCCAGTGTCATAGCTCATAACTCGGTGAGTTAGGAAGGTACTTCATTCAGATTCGTAGCCTAGGGACTTGGAAAAGTACCCAAGCCATTATCTAGAAGCCCGACTAATATTAGGGATAATTTCCAAGAACCCTCTGAAGGTTCATGTGACCCGGGTCTAGAAACCCTGTGCAAGAAGGAGTTAGCTCCCTAATATTTCAGAGTCATGGGAGTTTAAAGCTCCGAGAAATTGAATTTCGTGACCCAATTTCAGAAAGGATAGCGAGACCAATTATCAAAGGGAGTATCCTTTCATTTGATAGATGAGAAAACGAGATCCTTTTGGAATTATCCCAAGTCTGTCAGGACCATTGGATCTAGAGGAGGAGCACAAGCATTAATGCCTCAACCCCTTCAGTCTTCACAAGTAGTGATGGAACCGGGACCATAGATCCTAGGATCCATTGGGAACTACCTAGACCGTCGATATTAACCCTTGTGTGGGTGGGAGAATGGACTCATCAAAGTCCTGAAAGTCCCAAAGTGATAAGAACCGCCCACCAGCAGAGGACACATGGCGAAGGATCAGTGCTTCGCTGACTCACTACTGAAGGAAGTCAAAGGGTAGAGTTTTGTGAACTCTCGAAACCTGAACTCACGACTTGATATGAACCATCGAATATCAGAAGAACCATGATCATTGATCTGGGCGTGGGGATATCAAGAGTTAAGGGTTCATGCTTTAGAAAGATAGGCATTGGTTGTATTCCAACCTGGCAAAACGCAAAGTCGCGATAAGTTCGGAAGTTCAAGGGAGGAACTATCGAAGATCGAGATTTAAGGGAATGAAGAGTCAGAGCTGGCTCACATTCATTATCCCGATACGCGAAATCGTGACACGATCACAGTCGTCGATCGAGGGGATAGCACAGGACCATAGATCTGGCCTTGGAGAGAAACCGGAGGTCCGGGATTCGGGAAATAGGGGTTAGGTCTGATTCGCCTGTAGAAATCTTGAAGTCCCAAAATACAAAGTGCTTTTTTATAGGCGTGCAGTCACAGCCTATGGTCACATAGGTGAAGCTCGCGCCTTGTGCATGTTCACGTCGATAGGGTTTTAATAGGGCTTGTGGATCATAAATTGGGATTTTAGTAGAAAATCGAAGAGCTAACTCAGCTCTCGAACGAGAAAAAATTATTTAGTTCTCGCTCGAAGCATGGGGGTGTTACAAATGGGTATCAGAGCATATTTACAACACTCATCCTGTTTGGGCCCATGGACGAGCACATTAAGAGGCAACATCTTACCTTACTCCCTCCCTAAAAGGTTGGTTAAGCCCTTATTATAGAAAGAATGACAACCTACTACTATGTGTGTAGGAAATTAAGAAATGTGAATTAAGTGTTGGTTGTGAATGAATATAATTTTGGCTAACAAAAAGTGTTTTGCTTGCATGCAAGCGGACGATCAACCGTGAAAAATTGTAGACGTATAGAATGGTGATGTACCACGAAGTGGGGGATGGCTCCCACAATAGAGATGAAGATTCTGATGAAAGGAGGGAGGTAGAGACCCCTCCGGATCTAGTTGAGACTGTGAGGAATCTCATGGCTGAACTACAAAGATGCAAAGCCGACAATGAGAGGTTGATACAAGAGCAAGAGAAGCAAAAAGAAATTAATGTAGTCTTGCTACAGAGTTTATCTGACATACAAAGACAACTGCAGCATGGACCGATGACATACAAAGAGGAGTTGAAGTCCACCTGAGATACGAAAATGTGGTATTTTAAGTGGCCACACTGGGAAGAGAACCTCAAGAAAGGTTCACCCCAGATATAAGGGACAAGCGTCGGACGATTCCTCTAAAAAGGAAGCTGGCAGCTCAGAGGGATCTTCTAGCAGCAGAACTAGTCCACATTCTCAAAGGAAATGGAAGAAATGAAAGCATTCCAAAAATTATAATCTCGAAGAATTCAAGAGGGAAAAACCACCCTCTTTTGACGGTGAGAAAAAGAGGGGAAAGGAAGCGGAGGCCTGGCTGCTTGGACTAAAGAAGTATTTCAGAGTCCACAACTTCTCAAAAAACTTGAAGGCTCGAGTAGCCACTTTCAACTTGAATGGAAAAGCTTCTATTTGGTGGGAAGAACTTAAGAATCTGAAAGGGATTCATGAAGAAGACCTATCTTGGGAACGGTTTGAAAAATACTTCAGGAAGAAGTATTTGTCGGAAAAGTATTTCGACGAAAAGACTAAAGAATTCTATGAACTCAAGCTGGGGAAACTCACTATAGAGGAATATGTCAGTAGATTCCTTGAGTTGTTGAGGTACATACCCTACATAAAAGAATAAAAGGCCAAGGTGCAACGATTCATCAATGGGCTACCTAAGGACTATCAAAATAGGATTGAGTTTGACAAGCCAAGGACCCTAGAAGACACTATTTGAAAGCCAAGATATTGTTATGAATAGTTTGGGCTTCATCCAGAACCTCACGAAGGATGGAAGCAGAAGAATAGCTCAGGATTCCAGAAAAAGGGTTTAAATATCCAATATTTAAAAACTATAAGAAGGATTCAAGGATGAGCTTCCCGGCCCGAAGTGTACACTAGCATAATTTCCCCTCCCAGAGCGGAAATAAACCTTTTGGATCAACCCCCGGAAAGACTGATAACCCAAAGAAAGAACCCTTGAAATGTTGGGGTTGTGGAGAAGAACATCTACTGAGGGACTACCCGCATAGACAACAGAACAGTAGGAGAATTTACAACGTCCAAGAAGCTACCACCATCAATGATGTGGCTAGGAGTATGCCGCGAATTTATGCATCTATGGTTAGTAAACAAGATGACCACCAAGCTTCAGTGGTGGAGATGCAAGGTATGATCGCCAACCATCTAGTGTCTATTCTAATTGACCCTGGTTCAAACTTGATTTATATAGCTCCTCAGGTTGTTGATAAGTGTAAATTATAGCCACATAAACATGCCAAGCCATGGTTGGTACAGTTAGCCACTGGCACCAAATGAAAGGTAGTGGAGGTCATACCATCTTGCCAACTCACCATGGGTGGATTCCCCACCCAAGCAACCCTTAACATACTATCCCTAGGAGCGTATGACCTGTTGATTGGTATGGAATGGCTAGCCACATATAAAACTAGACTGGACTGTTACCATAAAACTTTAGAATGTTTAAGTGAAAAATGGAAAAGGATAACCCTTCAAGGGATCCAGAAACCTATCTCGGTGAGACGAATATCATCCTTTCAAATGAGAAAGTATTGCAGAAAGGGATGTCCCCTATATGTGATACATGTGTTGAAATCATTTGAAAATGACAGACCAAGCCTCGAAGACCACCCCATACTAAGAGAATATAGATATGTGTTTCCAGAAGAGGTACCGAGTCTACCTCCAAGAAGGGACATTGACTTCTCGATAGAACTTGCAGTAGGAGTGGTGCCAGTGTCTAGAACACCCTATAGGATGAGCACACCCGAGCTAGTTGAGCTTAAATTACAACTAAAAGAAATGACAGACAAAGGCTATATCTGGCCCAACATGTCTCCGTGGGGATCACTAGTCCTATTTGGGGTAAGAAGGATTGACTTGAGATATGGATACCATCAAGTCCGAATCAAGAGTGAAGACATCCACAAAACTTCCTTCAAGACATGATATGGTCACTACAAGTTTGTGGTAGTACCATTTGGATTAACCAATGCCCTTGCCACTTTTATGTTCTTGATGAAAAATGTGTTCAGCAAATTCCTAGACAAATTTGTACTGGCTTTTATTGATGATATATTAATCTACTCCAATAATAGAGAGGAACGTGAGGAACATCTTAGACTTGTGCTTCAAGTGTTAAGAGAACATCAGCTCTATGCCAAATTTTGCAAGTGTGAATTTTTCCAGAAGCAAATAAATTACTTGGGCCATGTCATATCTAAAGAAGGGGTAGCAGTAGACCCTGACAAGATCAGGTCTATCATGGAATGGCCTATCCCAAAGGACATTTCAGATATCAGATCCTTTATGAGCTTAGCAGGATACTATAGGAGATTGTTAAAAGGATTATCCAAGATTGGTTGTCCAATCACTGCCCTCCAGAAGAAGGGAGCTAAATTCACGTGGACACAAGAATGTGAAGAAATATTCCAATCCCTCAAACACCTTCTAACCCATGCACCCATACTGAAGATCATCGATCCCGAAATGAATTCCTCGTGTGCAAAGATGCCTGGAAGGAAGGGCTCAGAGGATTCCTTATGCAAGAAGGAAGCATAGTCTTCCTTGAATCTCGAAAATTGAATGAGCACGAAGTCAACTATGTGACCCATGATCTAGAGTTGGCCGCCATAGTGCATGCCTTGAAAATGTGGAGGCATTACTTCCTACGTAGGAAATTTGTACTTATGACAGACCACTGTGGATTGCGACATCTGTTTTACCAACCAAAACTCAATGCTAGACAAGCTAGGTGGATGGACCTCCTTAGCGAGTTTTATTTTGAAATCAAACATATCAAAGGAAAGGAAAATAAGGTGGCCGATGCCCTTAGCAGAAGTATGAAAAAAATTCACCTGGTAGCGGTGAGCACCTACGAGATGAATGTCAAGGAAAGAGTCAGGAATGCACAAGAAAAAAACACATTCTTCCAGACCGTGACCTCGTACCTGGAGCAAGAACCTGCAGGGATAAAGTATGAAGGCTACCAGATGCTAGATGGAGGTCTACTTACTTACAAAAATAGATTGTATATTCTAGATTGTAACGACTTGAAGAGGTTTATAATGGATGAACTACATAAAAGACCATATACTAGTCACCCAAGATACCAGAAGATGATCACTGCCACCAGGAAACAATTCTATTGGCCTGGATTAAAGAAATACATAGCTGAGTATTTAGCCAAATGTATAGAATGCCAACAATTTAAAGCAGAACACTGACACCCAGCAGGATTATTACAACTTCTGCTAGTCCCGGAATGGAAATGGGAAACCATCTCCATGGATTTCATCACCGGATTACCAACATCGACCAGATAGAATGACACCATCATGGTAGTGGTGGACAAATTAAGCAAGACCACTCACTTTATTCCCGTCAAATCAACTTGCAAGGCAATATATATTGCCAACATATTCATGAAAGAGATATTCAGAATACAGGACATGCCTAAGGAAATTGTGTCCGACAGAGACATGAAATTTACTTCAAACTTTTGGAAATCCTTGATGGTTAGTTGGAGAACAAATTATTGTTTAGCATAGCCTATCATCCTCAAACCAATGGACAGACAAAAAGAGTGAACCAAATATTAGAATACATGCTAAGGATACATGTAATGCATCAACCTAAAAAGTGGGAAGATTACATGCCACTGGTGGAATTTGCCTACAACAACGGCTACCAAGAATCACTGAAGACGAGTCCTTTTGAAGTCCTCTATGGTAGGCCATGCAAAACTCCAGTTAGTTGGAGTAATCACGTAAAAAAATTACTATTGGACCCGACATGTTGAAATAAATGGAACAACAAGTGATTCAGATAAAGAAAAATTTGAAAGTCGCTCAGAACAGACAGAAAAGTTACGCCGATAGAAAGAGAACCCCCAGAGAATTCAAGATGGGGGACCATGTCTATCTCAGAGTTAGGCCTAGAAAGAGTTCCCTAAGGATGGGAGCTTGTGCCAAGTTGGCACTTTGGTATTTTGGACCCTTTGAACTTCTAAATAGAGTGGGACCTGTAGCCTATAGGCTAGCACTCCCTCCCACAGTAAAAGCACATAATTTTTTCCATGTTTCATTGTTGAAGAAATATGTACATGATTCTAATCATATAATTGAATGGTCTATGATCCAAGTGGAACCGAAGGGAGAATTCCTTCCAGAACCTCAATGCATACTAGACAGGAAGGAAACCCCACTCAGGAATCGAACCATTGCATAGGTCAAGGTGCAGTGGAAACACTTTGGCCCAGATGAGGCTACGTGGGAAATGGAAGATGCCCTGAAACAGGCATATCTGATTTTGTTTACTTCTTTACATACACGTCATGTTGATAGATAGAACATCGAGGACAATGTTCCTTTAAGAGGGAGGGAATTGTAACACCCTGTTTCCCCCGGTCTATAAATATAACTATATTGGCCAGGAACTATGGCAAACTCGAAGGTGTGAATGTTTGATTTGATGTACCTTTGCATAAAAGGTCGATGAATGTGAATTGTGTTATGAATATGTGTTGCATGATTGTTGGGAAGGGGATGTGATAAAAGAGACTATGATGGCTAATGAAAAGGTGGTGGAAGGTACCCAGAACGGTTGCGTTAACTTCCACCGAACCAGTACCATACTGGTTTTTACTTTCTCAAGACCAAAACAATTCTCTAACCCAGGAATGATTTTCTGTTAGGATTGTAGGTGGGGAGGCTCCTTAAGAGTTAATGAGGGGATGGGATGGACCGCCCATCCATAAAAATCCCTCAGACTTCACCACGGATGGGGAAATTCACATCACATGCAATCTTGCAGAGGGATGCAAGAAAGGAAGCGTGGGGGGTGGGTAGAGAGAGGTAGCAAAGATCGCAAAGAAAAACCGAAGCTCTCAAATCAAATGGATTCCTAAACATAGGAGAAGGAGAGTAACCTTCATCCTCATCTATTTTTCTGTAAAGGGAGAAGGAGAGTAACCTTCGTCCCTAACTTCCGTTGAGATGGAATTAAGAGATTGAATCTTAGAGCATCGTGTTCTAAGCTCAGGGGTGGCCAGTGATAAATCCGTTGGGAGTGAATAAGACTATGGTGGGGTGGAAACGAGCACCCCTCTCAGCAGTCGTATCACGCCTTGTGGTTATGATAAGTGTGTTATACCATGTATTTTGAATTGAATATCATGGATACATGCTCATGTTTATACGCCCATAAATGGTTTCTGTATGCTATAATTTCTTGGTATTTTAGATTGGAATAATGAATGTATGTGTATACTTATATGCCATAGTTGGTTTCGATATAAATTGAGTAAGTCCAGAGCATGAGCCCGTTCCATTGAGAATCGCCCCATCTGCCTAATTCTCTTGGTGTCCTGGTTTAATCCCTCAAAAGCACCTTCCCCAGGGAGTTGCATCATGTCTCAGAGTTAGAGTAAGCTCATTAGTATGGTTACCGCTATAGTAAACCCACGAGGTTACCCTACCCCAGTTTCATAGCTCATAACTCGGTGAGTTAGGAAGGAACTTCATTCAGGTCCGTAGCCTAGGGACTTGGAAAAGTACCCAAGCCCTTATCTCGAAGCCCAACTAAGATTAGGGATAATTTCCCAAGAACCCTCTGAAGGTTCATGTGACCCAAGACTGGAAACCTTGTGCAAGAAGTAGTTATCTCCCTAAGATTTCAGAGTCGTGGGAGTTTGAAGCTCGGAGAATTTGAATTTTGTGACCTAAGTTCAGAAAGGATAGCGAGTCCAATTATTGAAAGGGAGTATCCTTTCGTTTGGGATACGAGCTGACGAGATTCTTTCAGAAGTATCCCAGGTCTATCAGGACCATTGGATCTAGAGGAGGAGCGTAGGCGTTAACGCCTCAACCCCTTCAGTCTTCACAAGTAGCGATGGAACCGGGACCATAGATCCCAGGATCCATCGGGAACTACCTAGACTATCAATATTAACCCTTATGTAGGTGGGAGAATGGACTCGTCAAAGTCCTAAAAGTCCCAAAGTGATCGGAACCACCCACTGGCAGAGGACACGTGGCGAAGGATCAATGTTTTGCTGAATCAGTGCTGAAGGAAGTCAAAGGGTAGAGTTTTGTGAACTCTCGAAACTTGAACTCACGACTTGATCTTAACCATCGGATCACAGGAGAACCATGACCATTGATCTGGGCGTGGAGATATCGGGATTTTAGGGTTCGATCTTTAGAAATATAGGCATTGGTTTTATTCCAACCTCGCGAAATGCTAAGTCCCGACGAGTTCGGAAGTTCAAGGGAGGAACTATCGAAGATCGGGATTTCGGGGAATGGAGAGTCAAAGCTGGCTCACATTCATTATCCTGATATGTGAAATCATGACACGATCATAGTCATTGATCGAGGGGATAGCATAGGACCGTAGATCTGGCCTTGGAGAGAAACTGGAGGTCGGGGATTCAGGAAATGGGGGTTAGGTCTGATTCGCCCGTAGAAGTCCCGAAGTCCAAAAATATGAAGCACCTTTTTATAGGCGTGTGGTCACAGCCTATGGTCGCATAGGTGAAGTGCATGCCTTGTGCATGGTCGCATAGGTGAAACTCATGCCTTGTGCATGGTCGCATAGGTGAAGCTCAATAGGAAATCGAAGAGCTAACTCGACTCTTGAATGAGAAAATTTTATTTAGTTCTCACTCAAAGTGTGGGGGTGTTACACATACATACATTAGTTGCACAATAAACAACCCATGTATACCACCAAAAGTTGGAAAAATTAAAAAGTTGCAAGGAATTCGGTGGATTTTATGGGCTATGGTCGGTTTCTCGAACATTTGACCAATTGTAGCCCGTCCCCAAATCAAATAACTATCCTTTTGTCATATAAAAGGAGGTCTTGGGGTCTCATTCCACAATCAAGCATTAGAATAGTGAAAATATGCCCAGATTCCCTTTATTTCTTTGCCCAAGTATTTGTAGCCTTTTGTGAGTTATTGCATCAACATTTCCTCTCTATTCCTTCTTCTCCCATACAATCCATTCCCTTCCCTTGAGTTGATTAGTAGATTGTGAGAGAAGGAATTTGGAAGGTGCACTTAGATCATTGTCAAGAGGAGCCCAAACCAAGTTCGTGGAGTGTCGGCCTGCAAAGGTTGTAATTTCCAATATTTGAGGATTGAATAAAATAATCTCTTTTCCCTGTCCCAAATGATGGTTTTCATGTATTTTCTTTGATTTATACATGACAATTTATATCTAACCCTATATTATGAATAGAAATAGTATGTTTGTAGCATTTTTCTCCTAGTTGTGGATGCAGGTCAACTTTGGGAGGATACTTGCAACCTTGGGAGCTACATATCTTGAGGAGGTCATCACCAAACGTTGGATTAAAGGTACAGTTTCTGACTTAATTTTTCATCACTTTTTGTTCATCTATTTTGGAATGTTTGGGGTAGTGTAGGAATTAGATTGAATTTTGTGGATTCATTTCTCTGTCTATACTTAAAACCTTGGTATAGTTATAGGGGGGGTTTCCCACTAGCAGAATTGGCGACTCCGCTGGGGAGTCTCTCTAGGGGTTTAAAGGGAGGTTTTTTGGGTTTTTGATTGGATTCTTTATTTCCTTTTGAGTTTCAGTCAGGTTTACTGAGTCTTTTAAGGGTATCTGGTCACCTGCAAGGTGCCTACCATCTTTCCCTGCCCTATCATTCTGCCTAGTCTTTTTATTTTTGAAAAGTCTCAGAGGTGTACACGTCCTACTTTGGATCAGCCATCATACATATGTGCTCTGCACAGTAGATAACCCACATACATACAAAGGGTACTGATGCAATAGTCTGTGTCTCTGTTTTTTTTAACAAAGAGAGTTCTATCGCTTTCCTTATAGAATTTTGGGCTTCTCGGGACTTTCTTGAACCTATCAGAGTCTTAGTCTTTGGCCATAGCTTGGGTTAAAGTTTCGGTTAACTTGTTCCTCAGTTTTCTTTTGTTTTCCCTAGAGGTTTAGAGTGAACTTTCAAGTTTTAGACCCTCCTTTGGTTTATTTTTTGAATCCCTACATTTACACTGTTGGCTTAGGGTCTCTGTCAATCTTGGTTTCAATTTTCTCTTTTTTTCTGTTTCTTACTTTGAAAAACAATTTTTTTTTTACATAAAGTAGTTAAAAAAAATAAAAATGAAAATAATATTCTTGTATTTAGTTTGGTAAAGTAGCCTAGGTTTTTGGTTTGCGAAAGAAAAGAGTCTTAGTTTCAAAGTTCTTCATTGTTTTCCTTAAATTTAAGTAGTTTCTCTTAGTTAAATGAAAGTACTTTTTAGGAAACTTCCAATTATAAGATCTTGAAACATTTTTATTTGAAAAGTTGGTATTTACAAAGAGTTTTACAAGGTTTCTTTTCGAACTGTCTTTTTTCTTTTAAATTCTCTAAAGTTTCTTCATTTCTTGTCTCTTCAAAACACCATTAGTTGCACGATCACATTCTTTGTGTAAATCAAGCCTTAAAAATTAATGCTTAACTTAAAATATATTAGACTTTCTGTTTGTAGGGTTCATCGACTAGTATATGCTTTTAGGGCCTTCAAATAGGTATGAAGAGGAAAATCTTCAAGGCCATTTAAAACAAACATTAGAGTTTGAGATAGGGAGTGTCTTAATTCCAGCGTCGTAAGAGTTAACCAAAACCCCCCTCTAACACAGGGGATAAACAAGAGGTTGCGTGAGGAAGGGTAGAGGAGATAACCCCTCCAAAGCTAGACCAAACATAGTGGGGATTGTATATTGAGGGTCTTTCTCAGGAATGATACTAATCGCATTTACCTACGGAGCTTCGTTGACCTCAAATTCATTCGAGATCTTCAGTTGTCTTCCAAACAAATTTCTCTCGGCACCCTTGAC
>SNQJ01S0035310.1:77323-111468 GCA_010110895.2 Picea sitchensis
CGAAGACAAAGCATATTGATGTTCAGTATCACTTTGTGAGAGACATGGTTGAGGAAAAGAAGGTGTTGCTGGAAAAGGTTGACACTTTGAAAAATGTTGCAGATTCATTGACAAAATCTGTAAGCACAGAAAATTTCTCCTGGTGTAGAGTAACAATGGACATTGTTGCTCTGGATTGTTGACTATATAATATTGGGACCCCTAGATGCAAAGAAAACAACAAGTGGGAGAATGTTGGGTATGTGTTATATTCTTTGCATGTGTGTGTGTGGGCGCGTCAGATTCGACAACTACGTCTGACGATCCCTCGTACTAGTGCCCTATTTGTGCCATGTGCACCAGGCGCTTCCTTGGGGGGGTCCCAGGGTGGGGCAGGTATGCCCCCCCCTTGTTACGCGTTGTGTTCGGGACAGCGCCCCGAAAATTGTTTTTTTTGCGGTTTTTGCTATTTTTAGCGGTTTTTGCTATTTTTTAGTGGTTTACTAAATTAATCCCGGATTAAGGGATTAGGGTTTTGGTATCTACGGAAAATCTAAAAACATTGTATATATTGTATGGTGAATGGTGAAATTCGATATAATAAATATAAAAAAGGTTTTCTCGATTGAGGGTTTCCGGTATAAATCTCTGTGTACTATGTGAATGAGCCATTGATTAAATTTTGTTTTGCTTAAGAATCTATATGCATTGCTTTACTTCACAGGTTTAAAACTTACACTTATGATTTTAAAGTTAACAATTTGTGTATGTTTGCAAGTTTAAAGCATGATGATGGACAATCTTCTCATATTGTCACATAGAAAAAAGAGAGGAGACATAATCTGAATTTTGTTTTAAAGAAGGATGAGGCAACTAGGTCTCATGTGGAAGCTTATACATAGTTGAAGGAAGATATTTATTTTCAGCATATTGCTAGAGCTGAAAACAGAGGAAGATTGGTTTACACTAATAGCCAAAAGCAAGCAGAAGAAGAGAAAGATATCAAGCATACAAATGTAATGTTTGAGGAAGCTAACAGAGAGATTTTATTGTTGGAAAATCTGTTAGGGAGTCTGAATCATGACAGGAATTGGGACCTCAGGTAATTGATCTAAGTTTTAGTGATTTTGATGAAGAAATGAGGTTTCTTGAAGAATGCATTGGTGGAGATGTATGTAAGAAGGATTCAACTAGCCCTGAGATACAGATGGAACTGTCACATAGCAATGACAAAGAAGAGGACAACAATGAAGAGTTTGTTGAGGAAGGAGATGGGACAAATATGTCTCATACTGAAGAAAAGACAGTCATAAGACTGGGTAAATCTGAATTGGCTACTAGATTTAGTCAAAGGAATGATGATGGACAACTATTGAAGGTTGTCAAAGAGGAAGAAAGACATGTTGAAGATGATGAGCAACATTGTGATGAAGTACTTGAAGAATGTCAAGTAGAGAAGGAGTTGTTGGAATATTCACTGAAGGAACATGTGTATGAAGATGAGATTGCAGTTAGTGATGAAGAAGTGTCTCAAGCTTTGATAGAGATAGAGACATATGCTATTTTCCAAGTTCATGATGTATTGGCAAGCACAGAAGAAAGGGTGGATGAGTATGTTACTGCAGTCAGAGAATTGGAAGATAATTTACTTCTTGAAAGTAAATTTGAAGATAGGAAGCAACAAATGAAAATTGTAGAGGGGGATGTCTTCAAAGACATTAAGGATGTATGGGTGGCAGAAAAAGTAGATGAAAAAGGTGAAGAGAACAGCCAGCAGCTTGAAGATGAAAATACAAAATTGAAACAAAGAGAAGATCTCAGACAATTTAGTGGAGCTGAGATAAAGGAAATCGGATGTGAAGGTCTTGAGGAAGACAACAGTAAATCTATTGTAGAGCAGTGGAGAAGGTATTTATATGCCTTAAGAATCTTTTGGAAGAAGTTTGGTGAAAAAAATGGAAGTAAGAGTTTGAAGACTCTTGCATATGAAGGAATGCAGTTACCAAGAGATGAAAACCAGAATTGTTTTCAACAAATAACAAAAACACTGAATATGATAGATGAATCATGGAGTTTAAAGAAATTTTCTGGGAAAAGCTACAACAGAATGGAGCATATCATCCAATGCAAAGTTGAATTGGAAGGGAAGAATGATGAAGGCAAAGACAATGTAGCACTACAACACAAGGTCTGGAAGCTTGGAAGGTTACAACCAAGGAGAAATGATGACAGTGAAGCTTATGAACAACATCAACCAAAAGTTTGGGATCCAGGAAGATAGAGAATGAAGACACATGACCAGGTGGTCATGTTTTCTTTCTACTTTGGGAGTCTGATGCAGGAGCATTAGCTCTCAATCCAAGGTACTAAAGTTGGGTCAGACTCTAAGGTCTTGATATCGCTCAAGAGAGTGGGTTCATTGGAAAAACATTGTAAATGTTAGAATTTTCTAAGTAAGAGTTGAAGACTCTAAAATAATGAGATGTTGAAGTCATTAGTTAAGAGATAAACTATTGTAACCGAATCACCACTTGGTGGTGGAATTCGATAAGGTTGAAGTCATGAGTTGGTTTAGATAGATAGGGTCGAGTGTCTATTTTGGGAATTAGTTAACAGAAATGAAGGAAGTCTGTTAGGGTTTTATTGAGCTGAAAGAAGAGATTCTAGAGAGATGAAAAATGTAAGCCTACGGGCATGAGAGGGGGACGAGATGGCCAAGTAGAGAAGAGTCACGCCATAGAATATTAGATCAGAGTTTTCTTTGTATGATTTTCATTCTGTTAATGATAGAAGATTCATTATCTTGTGTGTATTGTTTATGCATATTTATGAATGTTTAAACTGTGATGGATACTGGTTTATTTACCCGGGGTTCTCTTGTGAAATCGATCTTTGGGAGAAGAAAATGTATCAATAGAGGTGTTGGCCAGTATTAGGAGAAATCAACCATGCTATGTGATTTGGATCTTAATGGTTGCAGTTATGAAGGGAGAAGAACGTAGTCTTAATGCCTGCGTTTGAAGTGTTGAGGGAAAGGAGAAACCCTATGTATTACGTTTTTATAGCAGAGACTTGTGGAGGACATCTCAGAGGTAATATCCATGTATTTCATTACTACAGAAATGGTTTGGTTACTCACAGATGGAGGAACTGAAGTTCCTATGAACTTCAGGAAACAAATGCGTAGAGGAGAACGTCACTGAACTTGCGGCTCAGTTTCTAGACAAACGAAGACTAATCTAAAAATTCTACGATCTGGGTTTTGTGCAGAATGGGGTCTATCGTGTGATATATAGCGGTTTTTTGAGAAAATACACGGTCGAAGAGATTCGAGGGTTTTTCCAAACTGGGTTCTACAGAAATGCGTTTTGACAATATGTGAAATTCTAGGAATCTTCATATGTTCTTTCCAGGGACAGAAGTCATAAATGACTTAGTGTGTGTGTGAATAATCCATGAGAGAAGTTGAGTAGAACCTTTGTGAGTTCCAGCTTCTTGAAGGCAAGTTGGACCCGTATGGCCGAGTATGAAGAGTTGTGAGTTGTATGAGTGAAGGTACATATCTGTTAGCAAACAGAGCATTTGAAGGTGGAGAGCCCAAATGGATATGGGGTCAATGCTTGATCAAAAACAAGAAAAGAAGTTATCTGTGTTGATAGTGATCATTTCCAGTCCAACAAAGTATGCGTTTGTGTGAAGAAAGACTCTTGCAACATTGTAAAGTTCCTGTAACATGTTTAAATTCCTGTGCATAATTATATTCCTACAGTATTACTTAATTTATGTAGTGTACATAGAATGTTGGAAATAAGGTGAAAGAATTTGAAAAGGAGAAGTTAAGCAGGGATCTGAGGGTCCCTGCATCAGTGCCTACAACTGAGTTATTGCATGACGACACAGGATATATAGATGGAGGTCCAGGAGTGGCTCGAGGAATGGAAAGTTCCCATAATCCTAAGGACAGTTCTAGGAGGACAGACTTAGATGTAGAACAGAACAATCCCTATGCAGCAAACAAGCACAAACAGTGTGAGCAAAAAGAAGACTGTTGCACAAGGCCAAGTGGGGGGAAGCAGCCCCATACAAAAGAAGAGTAGGACACAAAAGAAATCACAGCATGGTTTTACATGGGATCCACCGTGAACAGAGAAGGCACCAAGAGGAACAATAGAACATGTGTGCACATAAGAATTACAAAAGAAGAAACATGATATACCTATGGAGGAAGAATCGGGGAAGGATACAAGCATGGATACACAGATGCCAGAGGCATTTGAGACATCAGAGGCCTAAAGGAAGAAGACAGGGGAGCAAGCAAGTGTCTCCAGGAAGAAGGAGAAGGCCAACATAAAACCACTGAAAACATCACTAACAACATATGATATTGAGATAATAGCCACAATAGTCGAGGATCAACTATCTGAGGTGTGGGAGAATGTTGAGTGTTGTAACCTAGGTTCGCACCCCTTCCCTTTTCCCTCCTTTACCCTATACACCCATCAATTCTCATTTTTTGTGGTTTCTTTCTTAGCTTATCCTCCATTTTTAATCATTCAGCTTCATGGCCCTTGCTTGTCTTTACTTATTTTGCACCATCTTTTTTTCTTTCTTGAAAGAGGATCACATGTCCTGGTTCGAGTTCGATACTTGTCATCATATTTTCCACTAATTGAGCATGCAACAGGTCCACCGAGTCTTTTGTGTGTGTAGGAGACATCTAGGTCCAAAAAGTTCTATGTAAGCTCAATAAGCTTCTGTAGAAAAAGGTAGCGAATCAGAGCAGTCCATTTCAGGCTCGAAATACAAGAAAACGACAGGTTGACTTTCAACGGTGAAGATCCGACCATTATTTCAGATCAATGGTTCCCGTGCATTTGGGGTTACAAAAAGTGAAGAGATAAGACACTTTGTCATGTAATGCCTAACTCTCGCGCTAATCTCCATCGATGGCATCCATCATCGCTAGACTGGCGGTCCTTACAACATTTCAGACCGCCCCGACCTTTCTACCTTTAACGGTGGGGAGGGGGTCGGAAAAGTGATTTCCCCATGCTCGGTTACACCTAACGTGGCACCTCCTTATGATTTTGGGACCCCCCTCACCCCCCCCCTCCCCTCTCCTATTTCCACTTACTTCCTACCACCCCCTCCGAAATCCTACCAAACTACCACTCGATACCACCACTCTCCCAACACGAAACTTGTCCTCCACTCACTCTACCGCTCTACTCCCGCCGGTCACCACACGCCACCTGTTACCTCCCGTCAATCACCACACACCACCTATCACCTCCCACCTACACATCATTCTCGGCCTACACTCCACCTACTTCCCCTCTCCAACTACTCTCCTTACACCTGCCACCTCCACTCACATTCTCGATTCCTCTCTCCATGTCATCTGCATCCATGTCATCCTCATCCACTCATCCCCTCTCCCTATTGGATGCTTGCCTCCATGTCTTCCCTCATGATCGCCTAACCATCAACTGTTTCAAAATAAACCCGTGCCAAGCTAGTTGTCTAGTTACCACCACCATCACTCATCTTCAACTACAAGAGAATTTCCAATAAAGTTGTCCAAAGGTACGGATGGCAGCTGACGGGTCAAAACAGAGTGCGCTTAGCTGTCAAAAGATCTGTTACAGACATAGAATTAAGTCTCAGTCCCATATCGATGCAAATTGGTTCTAGGACACTTCAGAAGACATACCTCTTCCTCAAGCAGATAATGTGAAGATATGTCAACAAAATCAGTTATCCTCCAGATGCCTTAAACAAATCGCACGCATGTCGGTGCTCGATGAAAAACTATGTTCTGTCACTCCCAGTCTTTTCCTGTCAGTCCCAGTTCATTCCAGTGCATGCATCAGTCCAATCTCATTGCCAGTAGCAGTTTTTTAGTTGTTCAATTGCATGATTCTTTCAGATTAAATTAATAAGTGGTATTTTGCATGTGATAAGAACCACTCTTTTTTATTAAGTCAAGTGTGAAGTATACATTGTTGTACTCTAGCAGTGTTTTAGTTAAGTTAATAAGTTGTTCTACAACTAGTAATCTACAGTTAAATCTTAGTCCCAGATGGACGATAACCTCTGCAACTCTGATAAATAGGCAATTTTTGTATGTTTTAGGGGTTGGGAGTTTTTTGGAGAAAAATAGAAGCATCAGCAAAGGCTGGACCTATTTAGATCACTGTAAAGTTCTCCACCTAGTGAATATATGTTGATGACAGTTGTGTTCCCTTACTTAAACCTTTATGTGTTTATTCTTGTCTTGAATGCAAATTTTGTGATGTGTGCAATGCACATTTCCTTATTCTTTCAGCCACGGTTTTAGTTTATTTGTTCACTGATTATGCAACCTGTTATACAACTATTTTTTATTGAATAGATTAACTAATCGACCACCTGTTGGATGATTTGCAATCTGGTTTTTTGTTGAAGTTTTAAGATATTAGTTTAAGTCTTCATTTCTCATATAGCGAGTGATGCATTGCATTGTTGGCTATTGTCTCATGTGTCTGCCTTTAATATCCCCAACTGTCTATTAATACCGATACCATTAGCAAAGGAGAACCTACTTTTATACTGCATGGCCTATTCAATGATAATACCATATTTGAAAAACCAAGCATTATAAACTTGAGGTGGCCTAGCTTTTCCCTTTAGCAGTCAGGTGCAGACTTTAGGACCAACATCTTCTGGCAGCGTTGTCAGGGACAGAGCAAAGAAATATGTTTCCCTAAGAGAATGACATTGATCAACTATGACCTTTGATGGTGAACGCAGATCAGACACAGACAAACTTCCATCTTTCACCCAATGACTCCACTGAGTAGAATTTAAGAAAGAAATACTGGTGCCCAGAAAAGGACTCAACAGATCCAAATATGAACACAAAAAAGCCACCAAGGTTCATCTTAACCCTAAGAAGGAAACAATAGTCTTTGAGCCAGAAAGGAAACTAAGGAAATCCACCATAGCTCAGAGATATAGCTCCCCCCTCAAGGTAAAAATTGCACACAAAGAGTCTACTTCCTTTCATCGTCACAAGCAGCTTGAACTTGCTATACCCGAGAATCACAATTCTAAGGAACCTCAAACATCTTCAACTCCTAACTCTACTTCATCATCCAATCTAGCATCCACCCCTGTAGCTCCCATAAATCTTTAGATTCCTATCGCCCAAGCCATGGTTTCTAACAGCATGGATGTCATAATTGCTACAAGATATGCACCCCTAGTTCTGCCTATAGTCTTACATGCACTCCCAGCCACAAATTACATGAAATATTTACCAATATATAATGGGGAAGGTGATGTCATTGCTGAGGAACATCTGGTATCCTTCTACATCTTTGCATACAACTTTAACATTGAATATGCAGATGTGTGGATGAAGTTGTTTGTGCAGAGTCTGGATGGGGAAGTAAGGAAATGGTTATGGGGTCTTCCTCTAGCCTCCATTGCAGATATTGAGGGGTTAGATGAAGCTTTCATAAATCAAAGGGGATATAGGAGAGATTATCTCTACTACATCACTGAGTTTGGGGCTCTAAAGAGAAAGAATGGTGAATCTATTTCAAACTTCACCAAGAGATTCAATAAGATGTATGGTAGAATCCTATATGAGATCAAACCAACTGAAGCCTCTTCCAAGATCACTTATGCCAATGCATTTGATGCAGATTTCTCCCTTCTGTTGAGGGGGAGAAGATCCACCACCTTATTGTCCATGCAGGAAGCAACCATTGAGCTTGAATCCAACATCTTGGCATCAGATAGGTTAAAGACTAGATCTGATAAAGACAAGAAGAAACAAAGAGAATATTCCCTGCCTCCTCTAACCCAGCCACGTCTGATCCCAAAATTGATGAAATAACCAAAAATTGGAAGGATCTAACATCTGAAATAGCTAAGATGAAATGGGATTCTAAACAACCAAACATAGATTTTCAAGGGGTTGGAAATAGAAATCCAAACCAATTTAGAAGGCCTAATGATGCACCTCAGATAATGCAAAGATAAAGGAGGAATGTTGATGATCAAAGGGTAGCACCTCCTTTCCAAAACAATCATATTGGGGAGATAGATGCATAAAATGATGTTATATAGGATATTGTTGTACTTTTCAATGAAACATATTATTATACCAGTCACTTAACACAGAAAGAATATGAGGTAGCACAACTGTGAAATCAATTTGATAATCAGATAGGGGAAGAGGGAGTTATTCAAGTCCAACCCCAGAAAAAATATGATTTGAGGACAAGAACGGGGGCTCCCAAAGCCACTACCTCTGATTAAAACAAACAGGTTGAAGTCCCTTCCAAGCCAAATCCAAGTAAAGGTATGTCATCTAAAGCTCAACAACTTCCCCCATCTAAACCTGTAGTCCCTGAAATAAAGGAAGCTGATAGGCCACCATCCTCTTTCAGCCTAGAACATGAGTTGAGAAAGATCAAGATCCATGTTCCTTTGAAAAAATTGATGAAGAATGAACCTTTCAAAAAATATATCATGAAAGTTCTACATCCAACTACTCTTAGTGTGTCTTCTGATGTAATTAGTCTGCAGGATGAAAACCCAACCATTACTGTGGGTCCACACATTAAGGATGGCTCTGATGCTTCTCCACCATTCTATATATCTTTAAATGTCCATGATAAGATACCACATAACTTTCTTATGGACTCAGGAGCCTCACACAATGTTATGCCCAAAGTTTTTATGGAAGAACTAGGTCTGGAGATCACCAAACCTTACCAAGACCTGTACTCCTTTGATTCTAAGAAAGAAAAATGTCTGGGACTAATTAAGGACATGGTGGTTTTTTTGGCACAATTACTCACGAAGAGTGTAGTGATGGACATTGTGGTGGATGATATTCCCCCAAAGTTTGGTATGCTCTTATCCAAAACTTGGGCTAAGAAGGTTGGAGGATCATTACAAATGGACCTCACTTATGCCACCATCCTTGTGTTTGGAGGAGAACATAGGAGGCTATACAGAGAGGTAAGTTTAGCCTACATCATTAGTGCCCATTATAACCCAAGCAATCACCCCATTTATGTTGTCGAGGATGAGATTGGTTCATCTATTTTTCATTTAAATGAGGATGAACTTGAAATATCAGTTAGCCAACGCTGAGATCAGCCACTCACAGGTCAAAAAAAAAAGTATGGAATATGTATTTCGATGGCTCTTCACTAAATGAAGGATCATGTGCAGGTATACTCCTTATTTCCCCTTAAGAAGAGGTAATAACACTCTTTTATAAGATGGAGTTTGAAACTACTAACAATATAGCTGAATATGAAGCTCTGATGCTGGGATTGAGGGTTGCTAAAGACATGGCCATTGATTGTCTAGCAGTTTTTGGTGATTCCTAGTTCATCATCAATCAAGTTAAGAACATCTATCAAGATAAACAACAGAGGCTCAAGCAATATAGAAACAAGGTATGGGACCTAATCGACAATTTGTTTCTAGTATTCAACATATCCTTCATCCCTAGAGAGAAAAATTAGAAGACAGATTCTCTAGCCTTAGTTTCCATTACTTTCAGACCTCCCATTGGCCCGAATATCAAATATCAAGTGGAGATCAGACACATAACAACCATACCAGACAACATAAAGCACTGGAAAGTCTTTAGTGATGATATAGAGTTGCAGATATTTCTACACACCATTGATGAATTCTCCAATATCTCAATCAACGAAGAAAGCCAAGAAGGTGAAAGTAATGAATTATAAGATTAGCAAACATCTCATCTTCTAAAGACATCAGCTGGTTTTTATATTGTGGAGCTTAAAACCAATCACATTCCAAGAGGAATAGTGCTATTGTAAATGTTGTTTGACAATAATGATGTTTACAGAGAAGCTTCCATGAAGAAACAAGAAGAAGAGGTAACATATTGCAATATTGGGACCACTGAGAATCCCAATATCATCAAGTTGTCCAAAGCATTAGCTGCAGAACAAAAGGACAGTTATGTTAGTCTCATAAAAAAGTTTGCTGATACTTTTGCATAGTCCTATGAATATTTAAAGACATTTGACCCTGACATCATCCAACACAAGATCCCTGTAAAGGCTGGCTCCAAACCATTCAGACAAAAGATTTGGAAATTTAATCCCATGCTAATGTCCATAATTGAGAAAGAGTTGAAACAAATGCTAGATTCAAGGATTATTGTACCATTGAGGTACTCAAACTGGGTGGCCAATTTGGTACATGTCAAGAAGAAGAACGGGGAGATACGCTTGTGTGTTGATTTCAAAAATATCAAAAAGTGTTCTCTAAAGGACAATTAGCCCCTCCCCAAGATGGATCATATTTTACAGAGGGTGGTAGGTGCCCACAAAATTTCCTTGTTAGATGGATACTTTGGTTATAACCAGATAGCAGTGTGTGAAGAGGACAAATAAAAAAAAACATTCACCACCCCATGGGGAACATTCATGTACGAAAATATGCCTTTTGGAATGATGAACACAAGGGCCACTTATCAGAGGGACATGGACATAGATTTTGTGGGGGAAAAAGACAAATTTATGGTTATATACTTGGATGACATCACCGGTTTCTCCAAATATGATGATGAACATTTGTAGCATCATGAGAAGGTTTTCAAGAAATTGAGGAGATATGGAATATCTTTGAATCCTAGGATGTCTCACTTTTCCATGCCAGAAGGAAAGATCCCGGGCCACATCATATCAACAGGAGGTATAAAAATCCATCCGAAGTGATTTTATTTCATTCAAGAGATCGAAATCCCAAGAAATAAAAAGGCTATCCCATCTTTTATTGGTAATATAAATTTCCTGAGGCGCTTTGTGCCAAAGTTTTGCCGAAACCCTGAAGCCTATCACTAACATGTTGAAGAAATATTTTGTGATAAAACGGTCATTAGAGGAAAAATCAACATTCCAAAATATCAAGTAGGATTTAGTTGAAGCCCCTGTATTATCCAACCCTGACTATACCAAATATTTCTTCATCTTCTCTTTCACTTCTGAGGAGACCATTGTTGTTGTACTACTGAAGAAAAATGAAGAAGGGCATGAACAACCCATAGTCATTTTTAGAAAATATCTATGAGATGTTGAGCTGAAGTATGATATATTAGAAATTCAGGCTTATGTGCTGGTCAAAGAACTCAAGGCCTTTAGGGTATATGTGTTACAGTCTAACATAACAACCTTTGTTCCTAGCACCAGTCTCAAAGAGATTCTGGTCCAACCAGACAGCGAGGGGAAAAGAGGGAAGTGGATTGTCAAACTATTGGAGTATGAACTGCACATAAAACCCATCAAGATGATAAAGGGACAAGGACTTTCCAATTTCTTATTAGAATCAAACTGTAAGGTGCTCGAATTACATCAAATATTCACCCAATCAGATGCACCCATCATACACCCTGGACAAGACAACTTGCAGGTATTTGAAAATTACTCCTCTTCACCTTGGTATAGAAACATCATTTATTTTCTGCATCATTTTTAATGTTCACCATATGTGAAGAAGACAAAGGCCAGGTCTCTCAAATTGAAGGCTGTCAAATTATGCATTTCAAACTAGATCTTGTATTGGAGGGATCTTGTTGGCATCCTGTTAAAATTCCTTGATCAAAATGAAGCCAAACAAGTCACAATAGAAATGCATAGAGGAGTATGTGGAGGACACTAGCACTGGAAGGCCATAGCTCTCAAGATCCTAAGGGTAGGGTACTATTGGCACACCCTTTTCTATGATGTATTTGCTACTATGAGGGCCTGCAATGAATGTCTGATATTTGCAGGAAAACATAAGTTACTATCACTACGCCTAAAACCTATCACTACTAGTGGTCCATTTCAGCAATGGGGGTTAGACTTCATAGGTGAGATAAATCCACCCTCCAATGGGAAATACAAGTGGATTCTCATTGCCATCGACTATTTCACCAAGTGGATCGAGGCTGTGCCCACCAGGAATGCCACTTACAAGGTGATCATGAATTTCCTGGAAACTAATATTTTTACCAGAGTTGGCTTCCCCAACAAGCTTATAACAAACAATGCCCAAGCATTAAAGTCCAAATCCATGATTGACTTCTATGGTAGTCATAACATTTCCTTGACACATTCCAAGCCCTATTACCCTTAGGGGAATGATTTGGCAGAGTCATCAAACAAAAATCTCATCAGGATTATCAATAATTTGTTGACCAAAAACAAGAAATCATGGGACTCTAAACTCAAGTATGCTTTGTGGGCTGACATAATCAGCACCAATAAGTCTTTGGAAACCTCTCCATTTCAGTTTGTCTATGGCATAGATGTTGTTTTTCCCACCCAGCTTGGTATACAAGTCCTAAAATTCTTACATGAAGAGATTGAGGAGCCAAATGACATCCAAAGGAGAATATTCTAGATTATAGAGGTTCAACAAAAGAGAGAAGCACTGGATCAGAGGACCAAATCATACCAAAGAAAGATCAAATCAGCCTTTGATAAGAAAACCAAGAAGGAGATCTTTCAAGAAGGTGATCTGGTCTTGAGGTGGGATGCTAAAAGGGATGACAAGTCCAAGGACGGTAAGTTCAATAACCTCTAGTTTGGCCCTTTTAAGGTGGTTGAGGTTCTGAATAATAACACATTTATCTTTCACAATCTATATGATGCAGAGATCTTCAGAGGCCTAGTAAATGGGTGCTTCCTGAAACACTATTTTGTTTAAGGATGAGGAAAGGTCCCTCTTGTACCATAGATTCTTTCCTTTATTTTTTCATTTGATTAGTTAGTTGTGTGCGAATAAAGACTCCATAGCCCAACAAAGGCACTGGGGTGTAGCTACAGTTTTAATTTTCAGAGATGCATGGATGAGAGACAGTATCAGATACACATAGCTAGCAGACAGAAATAGAGGCAAGAGAAGGAAGGTGGGAGAAAGTTACTTAATCCCAAGGAATTGATCTATAGTTCTTAGCACCTCACAGGGACGTGTTATCCCCAGTTGGAGCCAATGTTGTATCCTAGGTCTGCACCGCTACCCTTTTCCCTCTTTTACCCTATGCATCCATCAATTCTAAGTTTTTGTGGTTGCTTGCTTAGCCTATCCTCCATTTTTTAATAATTCATCTTCATGGCCCTTGCTTGTCTTTACTTATTTTGCACCATCTATTTTTCTTTCTTGAAAGAGGATCACATATCTTGGTTCGAGTTCGATACTTGTCATCATATTGCCATTAATTGAGCATGTAGCAAGTCTACCGAGCCTTTTGTGTGCGTAGGAGACATCTAGGTCTAGCAAGTTCTGTGTAAGCTCAGTAAGCTTCCGTAGAAAAAGGAAGCGAATCAGGGTAGTCCATTTCGGGCCTGAAATACAAGCAAATGACAGGTTGACTTTCAATGGTGAAGATTTGGCTATTATTTCAGATCAACGACTCCGATGCATTTGGGGTTACAAATCGTGAAGAGACAAGACACTTTGTCGTGTAGTGCCTAAGCCCCACGCTAATCGCAATCGGTGACATCCATCATTTCCAGACTGACGGTCCTCACAGCATTTCAGACCCTCCGACCTCTCTACCTTTAACGGTGTGATCATCTCTAATTGTAATGTCCCCTGTTTCAGACCCTCCGACTCCTCTCTACCTTTAATCTGTGGTTATTTTCGAAAAGTGGTTTTCCCCCAAGACTTGGGCCCACCTAATGCGGTGACTCCTCATGATTTCAGACTTCCTATTTCCACTTACTTCCTAACCCTCAGCTGTAATCCTTCCAAACTACCACCCGATACTGCCACTCTCCCGATATGACACTTGTCATCCACTGACTCTACCGCTCTACTCCAGCCGGTCACACACGCCACATGTCACCTCCCGCCTACACATAATTCCCCGCCTACACTCCACCTACTTACCCTCTCTGACTACTCTCCTTACAACTTTCACCTCCACTCACATTCCCGATTCCTCAATCCATGTCATCCACATCCACATCATCCTCATCCACTTATTCCGTCTCCCTATTGGATGCTTGCCTCCATGTCTTCCCTCATGACCACCTAACTGTCAACTATTTCAAAATAAACCCCCATCGAGCTAGTTGTCCAGTTACCACCACCATAACTCATCTTCAACTACAAGATAATTTCCAGTAAATTTGTCCAAAGGTATAGATGGTAGCTGACGGGTCAAAATAGAGTGTGCTTAGCTGTCGAAATCTCTATTACAGACATAGAATTAAGTCTCAGTCCTAGATCGATCCAAATTGGTTTTAGAACACTTTAGAAGACATACCTCTTCCTCAAGCAGATAATGTGAAGATTTGTCAAAACAACTAGTTATCCTCTAGAGGCCTTAAATAACTCGCACACATGCCGATGCTCGATGCATAACTCTGTTCTGTCACTCCTAGTCTTTTCTTATTAGTCCCAGTTCATTCCAGCGCATGCATCAGTCCAGTTTCATTTCCAGTAGCAGTTTTTAGTTGTTCAATTGCAATATTCTTTCAGATTAAATTAATAAGTGGTATTTTGTGTGTGATAAGAACCACTCTTTTTTATTAAGTCAAGTGTGAAGTATACATTACTGTACTCTAGCAGTGTTTTAGTTAAGTTAATAAGTTGTTCTACAACTAGCAATCTAGAGTTAAATATCAGTCCCAGATGGACGAGAACCTTTGCAACTCTGATAAATAGGAAGTTTTTGTATGTTTTAGGGGGTGGGATTTTTTTGGAGAAGAATAGAAGCAACAACAAAGGATGGACCTGTTCAGATAACTATAAATTTCTCCACCTAGTGAATATATGTTGATGACAGTTGTGTTCCCTTATTCAAACCTTTATGTGTTTATTCTTGTCTTGAATGTGAATTTTGTGATGTGTGCAATGTACATTTCCTTATTCTTTCAACCACGGTTTTAGTTTATTTGTTCACTGATTATGCAACCTATTATACAACTATTGTTTAGTGAATAGATTAACTAATGGACCACTTGTTGGACGATTTGCAATCTAGATTTTTGTTGAATTTTTAAGATATTATTTGAAGTCTTTATTTCTCATATAGAGAGTGATTCATTACATTATTGGTTATTGTCTCCTGTGTCTGTCTTTAATATCCCCAACTGTCTATTACCCATACCATTAGAAAAGGAGAACCTACTTTTATACTGCATGGATTTTTCAACCATAGTACCATCTTTAAAAACCTATCCTTAAGTTGACCAACAAAACCAACTTATCAAAAAACCAAGCATTATAAACTTGAGGTGGCCTAGATTTTCCCTTTAGCAGTCAGGTGAAAAATTTAGGACCAACACTAAGAAACACATGGCTTTGATTTTGGAGAAAGTACAGGAAGTGAAAACTTCACTAGAGCAATTGAGTATCAGGCCAGAGCAGTCATCAAAAGATAAACCAACGAAATCTAGGGAAGGAATGCCTGCTAAAGAAACAATGCAAATCATAGTGCAAGGGAGCGCCAATTTTATAATAACACCTAAGATGTTGTTCATTGATGAGGAGGTAGCACAGAAGCCAATGAACGAAATTGAGACATTGGACTTGGCATTTCCCAAGATCCTAACAAAGGCACTGTATAAATTACAAATTAGCATTGTGCAAGAAATTCAGTCCAGGGAAAGGTTTGATGCAACAAACTTTTAGGTAGCACAGGAAGAAAACAATACACCGAAGGAAGCAATCAACCAAGAAGGGAAGGCCAAGAAGATAGTGCAACAAAAATTGGAAGAGATGGAGAAGCACATTAGCACAGTATTCCAAACCATCCCAAATAGTGCAGTGTCAAAGGGAGTATCTTCTGAAGAGAAGATGAGAAAAATAGTGCATGTCGTGGAGAAGTACAAGGAGCTGGAGGATCACGCAGTACCCACTACTCCTCCATAAGTTAGAGCACAACGATATCAAGACACAACAACATCTGCATAAAACATAGCACATGCGATACACCGAATAACAAAGATGGTGGAGAAAAGTGGCTAGCTGTGGACACAACTCTTAGAGGACGGGAGCTTGCAAGAGCTCCAAGGAAGGGAAGATAAAGTGCATGCAGTAATGGAAGATTTAAAACAACGACAGAAGACGATGTCACTTCCTGAGAAAATCAAGACTGCAACATAAATGAAGATCCTACAAGCAGAGGGGAAAGTAGTGCAGGCACAAAAAATTACAATGCAGGCTTAGTTGGAGCCCGTGCAGGAAAAGATGGAGCAGCTTGTCGTGGAGATCGATGCAAAAAAGACAAGGTTGGAACAGATAGGCTTGGAGGGAGGAGAAACATTGAGACCTCCAGTCACCGCGTAGATGGTAGAAGCCATGGCAGGGAAGAGCAACCAAGCTCAGGAGCAATGCCAGCGGATAACATATATGTATTGATCACTGGAATAGGCAGTAAAAGAAGCATGAGTATGTGAGTGAATCGAGACGAGTCATGATGTCAGTGTTGGGGGCCTGTTGGCGTAGGCCAATTTCAGGGAGAATCAAAGAAGTTTTGAAGGAATCTAAGTAGCACCGGAAAATAGGGGAGCGCATCGAAAATAGAATAAAAGAAGAACTGGAAACATAGGAAAACCCGCACCGAGAAAAGAAATTACAAAGTGGAAAAACTATTGTGGACCAGTTGGAAATTGGACAAGTGCCGACTTGTAGAACGGTTGGATCAAGGACTAGCCATGAATGAGTCAACTGAAAAGTGGAAAAACATAATCTTGTTAGGGTTAGGGTTTTTGTAAAGTCTTTGTCCCAGTTTTGTTTAAGTAGAATGTATTAGGACCATGAAAGAGGGATAGTGTGTATTGTTGATATTGTAGTAGGTCCTTTGGTTTAGTAAGAGGTCTTGTTCATATACTGTTGCGATCTGTGGAGATTGTCGGTAATGAAGGAAGAGATGTACAGTGTGCAACACTAGACTTTGCATGAATATGAATAAAGAGACCAAGCGACAAATCTTTATGGATGTAGCCCCATGTGGGTTGACCATGCTATATATTTGTTTTGTGCGAATGTATGCAGTGTTTCTGATTGTATTTTCTTTACTAAGTTTAAGATGAATATGTTAAATGATAAAGGAAATATCACTGCACACTAGAATAAACTAATGGAATCTACAGAATATCTCTAAATAAATGAATGTTATAGCTAGTGTTTAGATCAGAATCTTGTATTATAGTAGATAAATGCTTGTCATTGAACACATGTGGCTATAATGGTTAATGAATTCCTATTAGAATAGTTGTGACAATGTTCTGGAATAAGATCTAATGAGGGTTTGAAGCTTAAAAATAAGTAGGTTAAATGCCTCTAAGTGATACACATCCCATCCTAGGGTTGCATACATATGAGTCCTGCGATGATCCATATGGATGTCGGTGGCCTCCCACCTATTCCAACTAGCTCATTTTGGCAGTTTTCCAGTTCGACATTTTTTTCCTAGTTTCTGGGTCATTAACTTCTGGGGTCATTTTGAGACCCTAAACAACGTTTTTAGGGCTCACAACAGGAAATAATCATATTCCTGGAATATACCTTTCCGACAGGCTATCGTGCGCCTAAAACAAAGATCATATACAAAAGTTATGACCCTAGGAAGTTGATGTACTAACTTACCCAAATGGGGCCCACATGACTTTTGGTGCTTCATCTCCTAGGGTTAGATTTTTGGATGTCTAGGGTTTTTGACATCCCTGTTTATTGTAAAAAGGTCTTGAGAGGCTCACTGTAATGATATTCTGGCGAATGAGTGCAACCGTCACATCTCTTCTCAGATATAAGCCGCCACCATTCTAGCAAGCTTGTTTTCAGATGCATTTTATAGTTTCAACTTATTTCCTTATTGAATCAGTTTTATTGTATATCTATTATTCTGTGTTAGGAATCTTTTGATAATAATCTATATTCATTTCATTTTGCTCATAAAATACGGATCATGCAACCACCCATAGAATCCATATCAAGTGAGACTGTGTAGTGCACTTTGTGCACTTTGTTTGAACCTTCTGGTATCCAGAAGGGCCGATGGTAGAAGGGTATGTTGGTAGTATTATAGTTAGAACCTGGGTCAGCCCATGAGCAAACCAACATTAATTATTTGTAATTTCTGCATTTTCATGCTCAGAGCATCAAGTTTATGAACAATATACTTGTGTCCCATCAATTTTGTTTCTTCTTGTCTGATGACAATTATGATTCTTGCAATGCATTAGTCATTACATAGATGCAGATCTACTGACAACAAATATTCTACTGTTCATTCCTTGCAAATTGTATTCTTCTTTTCAGATATTTTTCCTTAGATTAAAATGATATTGTGGTCTGAATATCTTCTCCATGAATGTAGAAGGATGTGCAGATTGCATGGCCTTCACATTCATTAATTGTTTACTTCTTGCATTTCATATTATCTCTTTACATGTTTACTGTCCAATTGCTTTCCTTTGACCTATGAGATGCTACCTTGTAATTGGATTTGAGCTAGATATTCCAGCTCTTCTCATGGCTCTTGATACACTTGATTTTCCTTTCTACAAAAAACCATTGCAATAACTAATATGTGCTAGGCTTGGATCTATAGCAGTCTAGGGACAACTTCTAGCACTAACATTTCTTATGATTATATGCTCATGATATATTGAATGCAATCATAGATGATACATTGATGATAAATTGTTGAATATTGTTGATAATGTTTATGTTTATATATTGTGTTTAAAAGTGGTATGAAGTGCTCATACTGATTCACACATGCCCCTCTCAATATTCCAACAAAGCATACCTCTGATCTAGTAATCACCCCGTTGTGTCAAATCTCAGATAAACATACCTTCCTTAGCCTCAACAACCAATCACTAGCATCTTTTACCTCTTTTGTCTTGTCCTCATGGGACTAAGACTTGTTTTCACATGGAGCCTCACGTGAGAGGCACTAGGAAACCCACAGGGGTGCCTCGTGGGACACTAGTTGTCTGACCCGCGTGGTCATCCAATTAGGGTTTCCTAAAAAATTGTCGCTCTCCTCTGCAAACCCAAAACTCTCGCACTTCTCACTCTTTCACTACCTCATATTTTGGTGTCGCAAAATTTCCAAAAGAACACTTGCTCACTTAGAGATATTCAATAGAATGTATGAGTGAATGTACTTGTGAGAAACTTCTTGAGGTGTATATATACTTTTTCAAGGTAACCCCTCTCCTTAACTTTAGGGATTCTAGTACTTTCTTGTTACAGCCAGTTTACCCTTTCATTAATGACTTGTAACCATCTAGGGGCTTCTTGACCATTCTTCAAGGATTCAAACTTCATGAGGGAATATCTCCCTAATCATGAGGAACCAACTGGCATACCACCTAACAATGGAAACAACATGACGAGTACTATCCATCTATGAATGTATTACCCAAATTTACATTTTCCTTCATGTCCTTATTCCTCGATCAACTTCAGGTTCCATAAACACACCTCTAGGGATCCTTGTAGACTTATCCAAATGAACCCATCACATATGTTGACATCAACCAATCTTGTTGAAATCAATGAAAACTAACTTACCAACAATATTGACCACATCTCTGGGGCTTTCGAACTTCTCCAAGGGTTGACATCAATGACAACTAATTTTCAAACATAAAGATTCCTATCTAACCTTTTGTTGGAGCCTTGGAGGGAAGAGGGAAGGATTGAGGGACTATGTACAGTGAAGGGGGATCCTAATTCCCTGGGTTTCATAGCTTGAGGAGTAGATATCTAGAGGATTGGGACAACTATTGGAAAATTGGTTGGTTGTGGGAGTGAATTTGGTTGTGAGAGAGACACCCTCTTTTTTTGAATCATAGCCCCATCTCAGGGGTGATTTGTTGTTAATATTTGGAGAAACAAATCTACAGTTGGGAAGAATCTCCATGCCCCACAACCATTTTATCACTTGTTGTTCAAAATATAAGTGATTTATCTTTGTTTGTCAATTTTATTTATGGGTTTTTATTGTTGTGCGTGAACTCTAAGTTTATAGAAATTTATATGTCGATTTGTGACTGATAAATGAGTTGAATTCATTTTTAAATATTTTGTTTATATGCATTTAATCTTATGGTATCATAAATTTTTTTATGGTTTATGTAGTGGGGAGACTACAAATCCCTAGTTTAATTAATGATTAATGTAGATATGAAAGTGTCTATGGTCAAGTGATGTAATATGTGAATTGTGTTTCTGAATTTTAATAAATAAAATTTGATGCCAGTTGCTAGGGGGGCATGGATAGAGATGGGGTTTTATTAATGCACACGAGTGGAGGGGTCTAAAAAGGGTGGTTTTACCCATGAGTTTAGTTCCCAAAAATATTTCCTGATTCTAATGTTTTGAGTGAACCTTCTATTTTTCCTCAAGTGTAGGAGAAGCCAATCACTGAATGCATGTAAGGGGGTGGGTGTGAGGAGTCACATCACATAGTTATTGAGAGCATGGGGATGAAGTAAAATAATCTTAAGGAAGAGTGTAAGTCAAGCAAGCAATGAAAAGGGAGGAAAATTCATATGGCCAAGGAGGAAGTTTTAGATAGTCATGTTTTTGCATGAACATAAAGTAGAGAAAATGGAAGAAGAGAATTGGAGCTGGACCAATAATGGAGGGATAATTATGAAGAATTTGTGTAGCTGAAGAATGAATATGCAAGTTTTCAGGCCTAAAGAGTGAACTCTGATAGTTGCATTGGAGAAACAAGTGATTTTTGTTGTTGCCTAGTACTTTTCCCAACAATGAGCTCCCTTGAGTTACCTGGTAGTAATATTCCTAGTTACCTGTACAAAAGAGACAATGATAAATGAATGGGATGTCATATGGAGTGAGAGAAGTGAAGAGTTACATTCCTTGGGTTGGGTAGGTCAAGAGGAAGAGAGATGGTGGTAAATTGGGATAACTGTAGGAGAATGTCAGTGGGTTGTGGGATTGTTTGAGCTATGAGTGGATAGTGAGAGACCACCCTCTTTTATGGATTTATAGCCCCAGCTTAGGGGTGACTTCTTGTTGATATTTGGAATAGAAAGTCTATGGTTGGGTGGAACGTTTGTCCCAAGAAGCTAGTTGCACAAATATTTTAAAAAGATAAGTGTTTTATCTGTACTTTTTTGTCTTGCATTATGAGGTTTAAATGTTACACATGAACTCTATGAATGAGACTTATTTATATGTTGTTGTAATGAGTTATTAGTCACATTCATGTTTCATTTCAACATGTTGTAGATGTATTTAGATAATGGTTAAATATGTATGATTAAGTATCTTGTAAGCCACAAGAAATCATTTAGCGTAATTTTTTTATTCTTAAGTGTATTTCACTATTAATGTTCCTCAGTTAATATGGGGAACATTACAAATTGATATCAAATATTTTAGTTCAACACTAGACCCATATGGGCCAAGGCCTAGTGTGAATTTCATAAAAACAATTGTTACGGATTTTGACATATGACGGATTTGTGGAAAAATCACGAAAACAGAGTGAAATCCCCAAATTTTTGAGAAAATTCAAGTTGAAATTGCCCTCAAAACCATAAAAGAGATGATCAATGGTGTCGATCTACAAGTACCGTGGTTAAAAATTGGATTGGAAAGTCAAATTCCATGTTTTCATGGAGACTATGAAGTTAGAGGATCGACGATCATGATTCATTTTTGTAGATTGGCAAAGTCCCGAGAATTGCCGATTGAGATACATTTTTGGAGGTTGTAAAAATGGAGAAAATAAATGGTAGAGAATTGTCAGAAGAGTTGTGCAAAGTATGGTGGATCAATGGTCATGATCATTTTAACTGGGAGATCAACAACCCAGATTCATCTTGATTTTAGTTGAAAAAATTCTAGGTATAGGAATTCGATCAAATTCGTGGGCATAATTGGTTTTCCAAGAGAGATCGTCAATGGTCGATGGTTGGATTAGTAAGATTGGAAAAAAAAATTGTTCACCAATAGAAATCATCGATGGCCGATGGTTGGATTGGGGATATTGGAGAAATTTTTGGTTTGACCAAAGGAAATCGTCGATTGTTGATGCTCGGGTTGACAAAATTGGTGAGGTGTTTGGTTCGTCCAAGAGAATTTGTCGATCACCAATGAAAAGGAAAGACAGGTAAGACATGCCATGCCACATAAGAATCCATGTTTCATGCCATATCATCTCCCACATGTCATGCCACGTCAACCAAGAAATGAACAATTGTTGATGATCAAGGTTCGACAAAATTTGTGAATAAGTTTAGTTCGCCAAGGAAATTTTCGATCGTCGATGATCGGGGTTTGGAGAAATTTGCGAGAAGGTTTGTCTCATCGAATAAATAGTCAATGATTGATGATTGGGGTTCGAAAAAATGTATGAACAAGTTGGGTTTCCAAGAAAATCATCGATTGTCGATCACCAATGGAGTTTCAGATGGACGGTCCAGATTGCTTCAAGTTGGTGATCAACATTGCAGATTCATCCACGAACCTTGGGAAGGTTTAGTGGATCAACAACTGAGATTACTCCTAATTTTGAGATTGATGGTTCCAATTAAAATACTTTTATAAAAGTAAAATAATAAATTTTCTACGAAATTTTATGATTTTCGAAGGTCATCAATTTGTAGGGGAATTTTGAGGCCATAAATGACATTTTTAGGTTGTTGAAATTGAGCTTATTATGCGTGCATTTAGTTCACAAAGTCTCTAGTGCTTAAAATTAAAGAAATCAATGAGATATTTCTAGTGAGCTATTCTAAGCGCAAATAAAATCTTGTATGTGAAACTTACAATTGAAACAATACAAGGTATATTTTTGGCACCAGTTTACTTCCAGAGGGAAACATTGCTTATTCATAAGTTGGTTTGGGACACAGGTGTTGGAATACTAAGGGGGGGGTGAATCAATATGATCACTTTTACCAATTTTAATCACAATATATAAATGTTGGCCCTTGGTTATGGAATTAAGCGAAGATTAAGGAAGAAAAGACGTAATGCAAACTGCGCGGAAGACATAGTGACTGGTACTCGGTCAAAGTGAGCAAAAGACAAGAAAAGACGAAGCGAAGTAAGAGAAATCAAGTCATTGAATGAGAAGATTGAGGATGATAGATCAACAAGGAAGATGGATCATGGACAACTCAGCAAGTAGAAAAATCCACCAATGGATGCTTTGGAGCACCTCATGGGAAAGAAGGAAAGACAGGCTAGCGAAGCCCGAAAAACTAGGGTCAAGTTGACCTAGGGTTTTAGACACCTAAGGTTTTGGTATGTATGGTTTTGACACCTAGGTTTCGGCCTAAGGATATCAGTGAGCTATTGTAATATATAAATAAAGGTCAAGAGGACCTGGGATGGGTTTGTTCAGAGTTCGTTGATGTTATGAAGAGTGATTATTGTTATTGTGAGAGAGAAGTATCGTGTTGTGAGAGAATTTTGTATTGTAATATCTTCAGCTGGGTGTAAAGATCAACCCTGTAGATGGGTGCGCAGGGAAGGGATATAGAGAGAAAAGAGAAAGAGAGAAGATATGCTAGCTAAGAGCGCATATAGAAATGTATGCTTCACCTAATATATTATAAAGCACAGTTCTGTGGATGTAGCCCTAGGGAGATGGTGAACCACGTATATCCTGTGTTGTGTGTGATTGATGATGTGTTCTTTACTTATGTTACTCTGATGATTCATTAGTATTTTAGATCTGACATGTAACTGTGTGAAGTAGGTTTATTCTTGGAAAGAATTATCAAATCTTTGTGTGTGGTTTCCTTGATTCCACTTGCATTCCCCCTGGTTGTAGACACTTGTTTCCTACAACTCCCTATTGCTACTTCGGGTGAGACTGCATCTACTTCACAGGTGTTGCCGAAAGGGCCAATAATTAGCGCTTGTTGGTGCGCTATTAGAGATGAACCCTGGGTCTGACCCCGTGCCAACAAATGGTTTCGTTACCGGGACCGAAATCTTCTTGATGGAATGTAAAGGTGGTTTCCATCGAAGACAGATATTCAGAAGTGGATATAAGAACAAGAAAAGGACTTCGCAGAAGCCGAGAAAAAGAACCCTAATCTTAGCACAAAGGACTGGTTGGGAAGGTATATCTTTACCGATATACACGATATTTTCTTTGGAGGAAATCATCAGGAGCTATACGAGTGGTTATCCAGATTAGCAGATACCCAGTTTGAGATCAGATCTAGACCACCTGTGGTTTGGACGTCGACGCTAATCAAGAAAGTCAACATAGTTGATAACATCGGGTTAAGAGCAGTAGATCACTGGTTTGATAGCACCGTTGGAGGGTATATTATTGAGTTCGTTGTTGACAGAGTATATTCGTATAGTCAAGCAGAGAGATATTTCTTTAAGGGACCTAGAGGAAATTTTTTACAATTTTTGAAGTTGAAGATCAAGATGTTATTGCATGAGAAGAACATCTTGAAGATACAGTAGAGGGTCGAGTTGAAAATCTAATGTTCAAGAATTCAGATAGTGACAGTGACATAGAGGTGGGACATATGCGCAGTGGGAAAATCTTCAGAGAGGTCCCTCTGGTGAACTTGTTTAAACACAACCACAGACCACTAGTAAAGGACGAAGGGTTTTACAATGGAGAGGAAGAAGAACTATTGAACAAGGAACATTCAGAGTCTGCTAAGGCAGAGGAAGGGAATACTGAAGAACCTAGCTAGGAAGAATCATAAACTTCAGGGACTGCGCAAACTGTTGAAGTAAGTACTATTACTCCTCCTGTTGTTTTAGCAACATTAAACAATCAGAGTAATCAGAGTTACCAGAGCACTCAGAGCACTGTTACTAGCAATACAACACATACTCAGTTAGGAAACCTAGTAAGATCTATGGAAGATGAGATGAGGCTCCCTATATTTAGGGGAGATGGATCTAAAGACCTTGATCAACATTGGTTCCTATGCGAAGCTATATGGGGTATTAAACAAATCATTAACGAAGCAGTTAAGAGAACTCAATTTAGTACTACCCTGAGAGACCGCGCACTGAGCTGGTACATGATGTTTGTTAAATGAATTTCACAACCTAAACCATTGAACACGATCAAGAATGCATTAAGTGAAGAATTCAAGAAACCCAAGTTAGAGTCGCAATGCATTACAGAACTAAAAGAAATTAAGCAAAGAGTAGTTGAACCTGTTTGGGAGTTTGATCAGAGGTTCAAGACCTTGATAGGTCATTTGAGTTTTCAAATCCTAGACGAGAACAATAAGGAATGGTTCATTGCTTCCCTTTTACCACACATCAGAGTCCCTCTGATGCAATAGAAGATTGCTTCGCAGGCTGAGGCATTGGAGATTTCCATGAAACTAGAATCAACCCCTATGGGAGAATCCATCTCATGTATGAGTCAAAGTTTAAGTCAGTTAACTAGCTTGTCCCTGCAAGTCGAAGATATGAATAAAGACAAGGGAAAAGATAAAAGAGAATATATCTAGTGCATTAGATGGAAATCGAAAGGCCATGACACGAAGAATTGTTCCCTATTTCACGAGTACTTGGAATATGGATCTCCGAGTCCTTTGAATCAAGTTACCCTACCTTGGTGTGATGTATGTAGAAATAGACATTGCCCTGGTGAATGTTATTACATGCAAAAATATGTTCAGACACCCACAAATATATATTGCACGTTCTGTAAGTCGGTATGGCATGATGATAGGGATTGTAGGGCCTACGACCTCTTGCATGAAAGGTCAAGGGATATATACAATATTCAAGGTGAAGTATAGCAAGAAGGGAACACTATGCAGTACAATTCTCCAAGAAGAGGAAACTTCAACCCACATGGTGGATTCTGAGGAAGAGGACCGACAGGAGGCATGGGTCGAGGTCGAGGTCAAATCATTTGTTACAACTGTGCACAACCAAGACATTTGGAAAGGGATTGTTAGAACCCTTGTACCACTTGTAGTTACTAAAACTCATTTGAGCATGTCATTGAAGATTGTCCTGCGTTGTTAGCCAAACTTCAGTTAAGACGAGGAGGAAACCAACAAGTACAACTAATCTCAGAATAACCCTGCAGAGAGGATCCCAGAGTCGTTATAATCACTAGAGGAGGTGTTGTTACAGGAGAAGGTAGAGTGACCCCAGGAAAGACCACGGAAGAATTAGGAGTCAGAAAATATGCAGAGAAGACAAAAGTGTTTGATGCAAGGAAATAAAAACAAATATTTGAGGAGGCAAGAAAATAATTCGAGAGAGACCAGAGTTCTTCATCAAAGACACAATCAGAAGTAAGAGAATGTGGAATGCCTCTGGCATTCGATTAGTCTGCTCCACCAGGAGAAGGAAAAGAGGTAAGAAATCTCATGGAATTCTTATGTACTTGCATCAATTTGATTAAGGATGAAAGCGATGTACAAGAGCTACAAAATTTAATCAGACACTATGAGTTAGGAAAGATAGATACCTCGCTGAATAGAGCAGTACACCAAGTATCTAAAAAGAGAAGGACAAATAAGGAGCTACACTTGAATGCTCAAATTGGAGAATATGACATAGAATACGTGGTCCTCGACTTAGGGTTAGAATTCAATGTCATAACGAAGAAGACCTGGGCACTGATGGGAAAACATAAGTTGATCTATTCCCCCATTAGGCTTAGGATGGCCAATCAACAGGCTGTGAGCCCCTTCATTGGATCAACACAACAGTGAGTAATTTTCCCACCTTTGATGGTTTGAATCACTTGGAAACTTTCTTACTGGAACTTGAAGAAGTTTTACCAGTACAACAAGGACTGTTAGCATAGGACGAGGCCTTGAAAGAACTCCAACAAGATGGTGGGGAAGACATAAGAAGAACATAGCGGACTGGGTGCAATGTCGCACTTTCATGACAGCGCAATTTTCAGACAACATCGAAGGATGTGAAGTTATATACACAGGTCAAAGTTGTCCGAAATACCATGTGCGAAGTTGTGAGGAATCCTGGAGCAACATTCCTCAAGAGCAGTGGGTGCATAAATTCATTAACACACTCAATACAATGCCTATCAAGTGGTACCTTCAAGCAGACTTGCTCATCACTATAGATTGGCAAGGTATGACACATAATTTTGTAGCTACATTCTTATTTGAAAGTCAACACCCTATGTTAGATCAATATTTACAAGTTGTGTGACATAAATTATTTGAGGAGGCACCTATCCTCCCTTTGGAGCAAGAAGAGGACGAATGGATTGCGCCTCTTCAAAAATTGCAAGGCTGTTACAATATCAATGTTGATGAAGACGATGATCCTAGGAATGTGAACATCACAGAAACAAAAGGAAAAAGAGACATAGCAGGACCAAGAGTTGAACTACCTTTTATTGGACAACCAATCAAAATCAAGAAAGTCAACATTGGAACAGAACAAACACCGAAGCTTGCAAACGTTGGAGATTATTGGGATGCTGCCACTATTGACAAGCTCACAGAATTACTGCATGAATACCAGGACTTGTTTCCAACCAAGTTCACTAATATGAAGGGAATTAAAGGGCCCATGGGTGAGATGAATATCCCCTTGAAACTAGATGCAAGGCCAGTCAAGTAGAGACCCTACAGATTGAATCCTAAATATAAGGAGAAAGTGAAGATTGAATTAGACAAAATGTTAGAAGCAGGAATCATAGAACCTATTGAAGAGTTAGAATGGATTACCCCTATGGTGTTCCAAGACAAGAAGACATGAGAGATCAGGATTTGTGTAGATCTCAAGAAGCTAAATGATGCTTGTTTTCATGACCCATTCCCTACACCATTTACTGACAAAGTGTTAGATAATGTAGGAGGACAGGAGGCATATTCTTTTACAGATGGATTTTCAGGATACCACTAGATCATGATTGCCAAGGAAGATCGCCATAAGACCCCATTTTCCATAGAATGGGGATCCTGCCAGTACACAATGATGTTGTTTGTATTGAAGAATGCACCAACCATCGTTTCTAGGGTGGTGGTCGACGCATTCAAGGAGTTTTTACATAAATATCTGGAAGCATATTTTGATGATTGGAATGTTTTTAGCTTATTGCAAAATCATATTGAATGTTTAAGACTAATGTTGGATAAGTGCAAGCAATGTCAGATTTCCATGAACTTGAAGAAGTGCATCTTCTTTTCACCCTTTGGAGTATTGCCAGGCCATATTGTGTGTAAGCAGGGATTGCTGGTAGATCCATCTAAGATTGCCATTATAATTGATTTACCCCCTACTACTTCAGTCAGACAGTTGCACACTGCATTGGGACATACTGGATACTACAGGAACTTCATTAAAGGCTATGCATAGATCAAAGCACCCATGGAGAAGATTTTGAAGAAATATTGTCAGTTTTCATGAAAAAAAGAATGCCAACAAAGCTTCGACACACTGAAACAAAAAATGGTTACTATGCCTATTCTGGTTTTCCTAGATTGGAGCAAGGAATTTCACGTGCATGTCGATGCATCCTCTATTGCATTAGGAGAAGTTTTAGCACAACTGGGAGATGGAGACATTGACCACCCGTTAGCCTTTGCTAGCAGGAAACTATCTACAGCGGAAATCAATTAGACCACCACTGAGAGAGAAGGGTTAGCCATGGTGTATGTGCTTCAGAAGTTTCACCACTACTTGTTGGGAGGACACTTTAAGATGTTCACTGATCACTCCACGATGAAATACCTATTCAACAAGCCAACGTTGGGGTGAAGAATATGCAGATGGCTTCTGTTATTTCAGGAATATGATTTTGAGATCATGGTTAAGCCAGGGAGAATAAACAAAGGACCTAACCACTTGTCAAGGTTGGAGCATGGAGAGGAGCCTACCAGTTTGGAGGATACACTGCCAGATGCACAGTTGTTGTCCATTAGAAAGGTTGAAGATCACTTCCCTGAGATAGTCCAGTTCCTGTCAACATGAATGGAACCTCTGGAATATACAGTCACTCAGAATAAATAGTTAGTAGTTCGCGCTGTAGATTTTTCACTTATAGCTGGACAACTATACAAGATGGGACCAGATGAGATCTTGAGGAGATGAGTCATGGAGACAAAAATACCACTAATTCTAATGGAATCACATTACAGGAGGACACTACACAGGAAAAGAAACTGCGCAGAAGGTTCTTAGAGCTGGCCTCTGGTGGCCCACTTTACACAAGGATGCTAAGGATTACCACAAAGCCTGCGATGTATGCCAACGAGTTGGGAAACTGTCCAGAAGAGATGAGATTCCTTTATTACCCCAGCTAACCTTACAAGCATTTGATAAATGGGCCATTGATTTTGTGAGACCTATAAACCCACCAAGAAAGTGCACAAGAGCAAGGTACATAATCACCGCGACATAGTACTTGACTAGATGGGCCGAAGCAAGAGAAGTCAAGGATTGTACTGAAACTACAACTTCATGCTTCATATTTGATGACATCATAACCAGGTTTGGATGCCCAAAGATCGTTATGAGCGATCAAGGCACCAATTTAATTAATAATACCATTGAATCTTTGGCTGAGGAATTTGCAGTTCATCATCAGAAGAGCACACCCTACCATCCACAAGAAAATGGGACAATTGAAGCATTCAATAAGATCTTGGAGATAATGTTGATGAAGATTTGTAGTGTGAACATGGATGACTAGGATTTGAGAGTACCAACAGTGTTATGGGCCTACAGAACCACTTGCAAGAAGCTGACAATGAAGACCCCCTTTAAGTTGGTTTATGGTCTAGAAGAAGTTGTCCCGATGGAGTATTTGGTCCCTAGCTTACGAATTTCAGCCTTTACAAATATGGATGACACTAGCACTGTTCAAGAGAGGCTCGTGAAGTTGGTAAAACTAGAGGAAGATAGATTTATTGCATGATTCCATCAGCAGGTGCAGAAGGAAAGAGAAAATGCCTACCATGACAAACACATCAAGAAGAAATCATTTGAGCAAGGAGATCTGGTATTGGTATACAACAACAAATTCATGAAGCATCCAGGGAAGTTTAGAACACATTGGCTAGGGCCGTATGAGGTTGTCGATGTCACGAAAGGAGGAGCTACGAAGTTGAAGACTTTGAATGGATAATGGAAGGAAGCTTTGGTAAATGGGAGCCAGTTGAAACTGTACTATGACAACCAGCTGCCTCACAGCCATCAATAAGAGAAAATGAGGAAGGGTCCAGGTACCAGGTGTAGTTGAAACTGGGTACCAGACACAGAAAAGATAGTCTGCACACAATGGGGGAGGATAGAGCAGAAAGCACAGGTTTCTCTGTGCAGTCTGAAGTCAAAGAAAAATAGAAGGATCAGATCCAAAGTGCCTCGGGATGAGTCACAGGTGAGTGTTGGGGGCCTGCTGGCCCTTGGTTATGGAAGTAAGCGAATATTAAGGAAGAAAAGATGGAATTAAAACTGCACGGAAGACACAGTGGTTGATACTAGGTCGAAGTGAGAAAAAGAGAAGAAAAGATGGAGTGAAGTAAGAGAAATCAATTCCTTGGATGAGAAGATCAAGGATGATAGATTAGCAAGGAATATGGATCGTGGGAAACTCAACAAGAGGAAAAATACACCAACGGATTCTTTGGAGCACCTCGTGAGAAGGAAGGAAAGGTAGGCTGGAGAAGCTCAAAAAACGTGGGTCAAGTTGACCTAGGTTTTTAGACACATAGGGTTTTGGTATCTATGGTTTTGACACCTAGGTTTCGGTCTAAGGCTGTTGGTGAGCTATTGTAATGTATAAATAAAGGTCAAGAGGACCTGGGATGGGTTCGTTTGGAGTTCGTTGATGTTATGAATAGTGATTATTGTTAATGTGAGAGAGAAGTATTGTGCTATGAGAGCATTCTGTATTGTAATATCTTTAGCTGGGTGTGAAGATCTACCCTGCAGTTGGGTGTGCAAGGAAGGGAAATAGAGAGAAAAGAGAAAGAGAGAATATCTGCTAGCTAAGAGCACTGATAGAACTGTATGCTTCACCTAATATATTATAAATCACAGTTCTGTGGACGTAGCCCTAGGGAGAGGGTGAACCATGTATATCTTGTGTTGTGTGTGATTGATGTTGTGTTCTTTACTTCTGTTACTCTGACGATGCATTAGTATGCTAGATATTACATGTAACTGTGTGAAGTAGGTTTATTCTTGGAAATAATAATCAGATCTCTGTGTGTGGTTGCCTTGATTCCACTTGCATTCCCCTGGTTGTAGACACCTATTTCCTGCAAACCCTTATTTCTACTTCGGGTGAGAATGCATCTTCTTGGGCTAGTAGTTAGGGCTTGTTGGTGCGCTAATAGAGTTGAACCCTGGGTCTACCCCTGTGCCAACAATAAACTTCAACTTGATCAACAATATATCATTTAGGATTTCATTAATATATCATGAACATATAGCCATAAGAACTACCATTCAAAAACATCACATCAAATACACATTACACCAACATTTACATGGAAACCCAAATGGGAGAAAACCACAAAATGTTGTCTTATATATATCAATATTACATTCATAGGAAGCACCAACTTCCCAATTCTCCAACACCAACTGGAAGGAGTCTCCAACCCCCTATTTAGAGGCTCCAACTTGAAGGAAGCTACAAATCCTATAATTCTCCAACTACAACTAGAAGGAGGCTACAACCCCCTAGTTTACAGGATACAACCTGAAGGAAGCTCCAACTCCTTGTGTTCTCTGGCTCCAACCAGAAGGAATCTACGACCCCATGATTTACAGGATCCAACCTGAAGGAAGCTCCAACTCCCTGAGTTCTCCATCTCCAACCGAAAGGAGGCTATAACCCCCTTTGCTTGCCCCCTATTGCCTCCCTAAAATATAAGTGTAGACTCAACCTGTCACTATCACTCATACTGTCACTACCACTGTCTCATCAACTTGTAATCAACTTGTCATCTCGCCTGTCACTATCACTATCACACCGACCTATAACTTCCATTGTCTCTATCATTGTAAATGATATACCATCATCAACCTATGTGTCTCAACAATGTACCAAAGACCTATACCATACCATGCATCAATCATGTACCAAAACATGTACCATACCATTCATCAACCATGTACCAAAACCTATACCATATCATGCATCAACCATGTACCAAAACTTGTACCATATCATGCATCAACCATGTACCAAGACCTGTACCATATCATGCGTCAACCAAGCACCAAACATTTAACATATCATGAATGATGTGCCTCAACAAGAAGCAACCATGTACCAAAACCTGTACCATATCATGAATGATGTGCCTCAACCAGGTACCATAGTATGTACCTCATACATATGCCACCATATACCAAGTGTGTACCTATTAGACACCCACTACAACATAATAAATTTTTCACCTTTTCTCGAGGGACAGAATCCCCAAAATCCTACGGGGCTTAGCACAGGCTAGCTCTTCCCTGTTTCCCACCTTTGTTTGATCATTGATCATGATCACATGCCAAACAACTAGGTGTCTTTTTGCATTTCCCGAATCAGCGGTATAAGAGAGTCGAGTCTTTCGACTCTACAAACCTCGAAATGCCAAAATGCCGAAGAGACTTCAATCAACAATTATCCCCCTGGGTTATGCCTTGGTCCATATGACCACTTCTCATAAGACCGCAGTCTTATTCCCTTCGGGGATTATCAATATGAGAGCTTGACCTCTTGTCAATGGGACTCCTGAATTCCCGATTTGTGAAATCCCGATGGACTCTTCCTTTCAGGACTCTTCCGAAATCCTGGATTGTTGCCACGTGTCCTCCCTCAGATGGACGGTCCTCGTCGTTTTGCGATTTCATGACTTGTGACCCCCAGTGACATAAATCCTCTATTAATTCGAATCCCCGGTATCTGAAATACTGATGGACTCTCGATCTCTGCCACGTGTCCTCCATGGATGGACGGTCTAGATCTATTTCGGGACTTCCACCATGGAGTGTCCCGATCTCTTGTCATCAGGACTTACAAAATTTCAAAGTCTGAAATCCTGATACCAACCCCTCTTTCGGGACTTTCGCCTCTGTTCATGAGGGCTTAACTCTCATGCATCTCCCGACAGATCCAACGACTGTCAAGTTTTCTAACTAAGATCTGACGGTTCAGATCTATCCCGCACTGTGCACTCTCCTGCTGCTCCCTGGACGTGGAAAAAGCAATGGTCCAGATACTCCCACAGACCTTGGGGATCTATGGTCCTGATTTCTTCGCTACTCATGAAGATAAAGGAAAAGGGTTAACGCATTTAATGCCCTCGTTTCTTCCTCCAATATAACGATCATGAATGACTGCAGATCTTCCGACAAGATCTCATCTGTCAATCGATACTTATCCCTATGCAGATATTTTGGGATTTTGAGAGGCCCATTCTTCCTCGTACAAGATTACTAAGACTTGTGCCTTCAAATCCTTTTCAGATTATTGGTAAGCTTTCCAAGAAGGGTATCTCTGTGGAGAGATCAATTCCGGGTATTCCTGGGGACGAATACGGGTATAGATTTCCCGAAAGTGGACTTGAAGTCTAAATTAGATCGGTATACATATATATATAAATCTATCTATAAACATAAGCCATACATGGTCCTTCCAATAAGTGCATGCAACCACCATTTCTGATCAAAACACCACACAGATAGTCTTATACTCAAACCATTCATAAACTGAACAGACTATGAGCATACATGTCAACATATAAATTTCAAGATGCAAGATGTAAAACAATTATCAGAACTAACACCCGATGTGATTGCAACTGCTGAGAGGGGTGCTCGTTTCCACCTAACCGTAGGCTCAGCGACTCCCAATGGATTTAGCACTAGCCACCCCCTGAGCTGAGACCACGATGCTGCGAGACTGAGTCTCTGTTTTCTAATGACCGAGAACAAAGGTTACTCTCCGTCTTCTCTGCTATCACTCACTCTGTATTTTTCCAGAGTTCTCCTTCTTTCCCTCACGTCTGCCCCCTGGATCCCACACTCTTCCTACCTTTTCTCCTTTCAATGAGGTTGCATGTGGCACGATCTTCCTCGCGGTGGTCAGGTCTGAGGACTCTAAGGATGGGAAGTTCACCCCCATCCCTCATTACTCATGAGGAGCCCTTTACCTACCAACCTGGCGAGTCATTTAATTCGGGGCCAGCAAG